>CABFOW010000226.1:156762-184736 GCA_902141385.1 Timema californicum
ACTTATTTAATATCCTCTATTGTTTTTATGAGAAGTAAAGGATATAGACATATTTTTTAACATTTTTCGTGTGTGTACACCACGTGGCTGTAGAACGCCCGTTTATGAATTATTATCCACCAGGAAAAGTGAAGTGTTAAAGTCTTTAGTTCATAAACACAATAATATTAGCCTTCTTTTATATTTAACACCGTAATTATCAAAAGACAATATTTTTGATCAACCACGTGTTAGGAGGTTAGACGATAGGCAACTTTCGTAGATCAGAAGATATAACTTAATAGACAGAATATATTAAAGGTGCTGATTTAATTTCTGTCTCGCATAAAATCCCAAAAATATTAAATATTTTTCTTGCAGCTGTTTAACCATTTGGTTGACACGCTACAAAGAGATAGGAGGAACAGATAGCAGCAAGTGTGCAAGTGAGAGGAGTTGAGGAGTTGAGGGAAAGAGGATGCAGGAGGAATAATGGTGGAAGGACAGAGTGAGATGAAAGTATTTTTAAACAGACCTGGTAACAGGCTGGAATTAGTTCATGATGATAATGATGATGATGATGATGATGATGATGGATGATAGGACTACACCGTCAATAGAAAAGGGTTACTCAAATAGGGCGGGGTTAAAGAGTGTGTCTTATGTAAATACAGTTCAGTTAAAGACAGCCATGAATAAATACAAACTATCACTTTATAAGAATGGCATATTTGACTATACGCATAGAAGTCTTCATCTCCTGGGTTTAATGGTGATCTAACACATGAGTGCGCATGAATAATATTTAATTTTCTAATAACACTAAATTTTAGCACCGTGTGTTACTACCCATTCTGGCTATACGCTTATAAATATATATATTACTGTTTCCAACCTGTGTCCTGGGTCAGTTTTTTAATTAAGTCATATATTTTCCATTACCGGCCTGCCAGGCATGTCGTAGTTTCATATGCCTTATAATCTAACTTAAGACTATGACAGGCACAAAATCCAGTCCCCAGCTTTAAATGTATAAATTATTTCCATCAAAAATACATTTTCGGCAATACCGGGAATCTAAGCCGGGACTCTTAGTTCAGTAGGCATACACGCTACTGACTAAGCTAAGGTGTCGGACCGGGGTTTACGCTTATATTCTAATAATACTAATGTGTTAAGGTTTAAGAAGCTCTTATTTGGAAGAATTGTACCTGCATTTGCGTGAAGATAGTTTAAGAAAAACTACCCTTAGTGAACCATATCCGGATTCGAACCCCATTCTATCTGTTTTCGGCAGTCTAGTCTATTACGAGAGTAGCTCCCTAGGCCCAGCGGTCACCGATTTGAGTAATAATACTAATAATACCTAACCAAGCCCTTTTATCTGTATTATGAAATAAAATTAAGACATTTATTGAAAATTTAATAACCAGTAAAGGTGCGTATTATGCTATGAATATCAATCAAAACAATATATGAAATGTAAATCTCTTAGTTAAAAAATACTTAAAATATACTTCTCCATAATCCTTTTTAATTAATTATCAGAATAGTTTGTTTCGTTTTCAAACACATATTAATATTAATTTGTCATAGCTTGATTATATATGTTTGAAAATTAAAGAACTGGGCTATAGATTTTGCGGAAATTCATTCACCGTAATAACCACTAAAAAAATCATGAATACATTATTTCTAACCCAGGAAATAAATTTGGGAAACTATACTCGTTAAATTTACATTAAAAGATAAATGCATCATCAATATTGTTGAAAATTTGATTAATTTTAATGAGCGCATGCACCAGTGGTCATTGAGTTTCAAGGCGTCAGCTTCGTAATAGACTTGATTGCTGGTGACGTTAGAGGTTGAAGTTCGAATCTCTACCGGTCACCGGGGGATTTATCTAGTGTGTTAACTATAACTGTGGTTTTTCTTGCTCTCTCTCGCTTATGCGGGTGCATTCCCTTTAAACTATCTTACTCACCTCTTAGCCTTATATTATTGTCAGTAACCAAGATGTAAGAAATATATTTTTTAAAGAAATACATTTATTAGGAAAAAAAATAGTTATGGAAATACTCAAGTAGGCCTGTTGTGCGATTCTGAAAGGTAGAAACTTTTTTTACAACTACAAAAGTTACTAAAACAATTTTAATATATTCATACATCAAGTCACGTAATCGGATACCGTAATTTTTGAAATACAGCATAATTACCTATAGAATTACAATAATAATAATAATAATAATAATAATAATAATAATATATGGTAAAGTAATATCAATAATGACCGCAAATAAATTTGTTTTTATTCTCTTCAAGTTCCTTTTCACCAAAAGCCTACCATATTATAAGTGTACCCTTTATTCTGAGTATGTGGACAGATAAACAAAGGCCTTGTTTGGTTAAGTACTTTCCTCCCTCTAAGCAATTCTCTTTCTTTGTCTATTTATCTCCCTTTATCTAGACGCTCTCTATTATGATCTTTATTCCCATCTAAACAGAATCTGTATATTTCCAAATTTCTTACTTTTTTTAAATTATTCTCTACACTTGTTATCTTTTTTTTTACTGTTCTCATTTTTGCCCCTTTTTATCCCCTCTTTCTATTCGTTCTTGTATTGTCTTTTCTTGCCTGTGTGGGTATAAGGGGTTCATTATGGTATTTTAGAAGCCTAGAGAGGGCCTACTATTCATGCAGAGCGCAAGCGTTGGTACAGTCTTATTTTCTTAGGAAGGGTCTTAGCTGAGAGTTTTAAAAGCTACTGTCACGTATTCACACCTAAGGCTATGTGATCTGCAGCTGTCACTTTTGTTAGATTTCATTATGAAAGAAGACACTCAGGACCAAGGAAAATGGAAGACGTCCAATTTATACCTGCCTCATGACGGATTCATGGGAGGAGAAGAAGAAAATAACGTTAATAAAATGGTAAAATCTTTTCAGTTTCAGCTTCAAAAAAGTACGTTTGTATTACCTAAAAGACCTCTCCTACGAAATTTGGACTGTATCTATACATTATACATCGTGTTGGATCTACAGCCTGAACTTCTCTCTGCCGTTCAAACAAACTCTCATTTGGTGATAACACAGAGCGATCTTTTCTATCAACGAAACATATGAATACTTTGGATTTTTCTCGTTGTTTTATATATGGAAGATTACTAATTTCTTAAAGTGGGAAGGTATGAGGAATGTAATTAAGAGGACACGTACTGGAATTTACCAAAATGTATTTGGAATGAGAAACATTAAAAGGTTTATTGAGGATAAAATCTCCTCGGTACATCTTAAAGTGATTCAAACCAACCGAATATTGACCTTCAGTTTCAGGCTCAGGATCGCTTTTACTGATAAAACCCTGACTTTCTCTGTGTATTAAAAAAAACTTATGTGTAGATGATCATTTTTACTTGAGACAAATTTGTTATATACTGTAATTATATTTATTGAAGATCTAAAGTTTTCTTAGTGTGGTTTGCTTCCCCACTATTTTATAAATTAAAAAAATTAATGGTCTTTTTACTGTGCCGTAACATGTGTGAACAACTTCAGCGGTGAACAGGAAACACAAGAACAATGACAACGTTCATATGATCATGTGTCTCATTTGACCTTGTTTCCTATTTATAGTCAGGTTGTCCAACAACTTAGCTCAGTTGGTAGCCTGTCTGTCTACTAAGCTAAGGGTCCTGACATGATCGAAAAATGTATCATTACTGAAATGTGGGTTTACCCTTTCAGAGTGATGAGCTAATGGCCGGGGCTGGGTGTTGTCGGTTTTAATTTTAAGTTAGTGTGTAAGTCGTTTGCTTATACAGGGTGGCCCACATAAAATTAGCCCGCCTCCTATATCCAGCAGGCGCCTCACTCTGAATTGGAGAAGGTCAATCCCCTACCATCCATATTGTGACATCAAGAATGAGCAAGTGAACTGTTTTTCTAAAGCTTTATTGACTAATTTTTCATGTCACAATATGGATGGTAGGGGATTGACCTCCTCCCATTCAAAGTGAGGCGTCTGCTGGATATAGGAGGCGGGATACTTTTACTTGGGCCACCCTATATCTTCATATATCATTTGAAGTATGTTCAAAAAGTGTACGTTAAATACTTCAAATAAATAAAAAATGAAATATAGTCATGTTTGTATTCCAATTATATTAGAGGAAGTGTTAAAAATAACTGCGTTTGGCCTAAATGCAAGCCCAATGCACTCTTTAAAAAATTCCAGGTGTTTGTCGGACTAGTCAGCCTTCTTGTATACGTTGACGAAGTATTTCAATGCTGGCAATGGGTTTTGAATATATAATTAGTTTCAAGTGGCCCCAAAAATACAAATCTAATATATTTAAGACTGGGGAACGCACAGGATACAGTAGGTCCCGCACAACCTAGCCACTTGTTAGGAAATCGTTCATTAAAATAAATTTCTGGCTTCTAGGGTAAGATATAGCGGTATGGTTTACAAAATGTTTAGTAGGGGAATAACTTGGCTGTAAACATAAAATAAGGTCAAATAGTACGTATATTTAAATGAACTTTTTTAATTATTTCTGTGTCCACCCCTAATATGGGTCTCAAATGTTACGGTACACCTTGTATATAATTTATATTAAATGGTAAATTTATGGGAACTACGATTCAAGGTGTGATAAAAAAGGGTTTGAACCTTATATAAAAAAATGTATCGAGTAAAATAGTTTAGTTATAATCACAAGTTGTCTTAACTGTAGCTTTGCTCTACTACAAACCTTGTGGTCTGGACAGTTAAAAAATTTGACCTAGGGAATCTTTTGTCTGGGTACGACGGCTTGCCTGGATTAATTTTATCACTGGAGGTAGTTGATAAGTACATGAGGGATTCTTGTGAGTACGTGGTTGGTGTACAATTGGACAGTGTGACTGTTATAATGCTATAATATTCAGATGATGCCGTATTGTTGGTTGAAAATCAAAGTGTCGTGCAGAATGCATTATATCCTTTTAATGTGGCCATAGGCAAAATAGAGCTTCTTATAAATGTCTCCAAAACTAAGGTGATTGTTTTCAATAAGAATGGATCGGGAATTAATTGTCGAATTAGTATAAATGGAAAACTGTTAGACCGAGTGAATAAGTTTGTGTAGCTTGACCGAATGTTGGTTTAATAGAAGGGTTAGATGGTGAAATCGTGAGACGGGTGAAAGCTGCTCGGAGAGTAGTTGGATGTATTTGGACCATTGCAAAGAATGAAGTAGTATAGAAAGAAGAAAGAATGGCAGTATAAAAAATTGTGCTAATGACAACATTTTTTTATGTCTGTGAAGCGTGGATTTGTCAGGATAAACACCAAGAGCAAGGTGGATGCAGTTGTAATGATATATCTAGAAAATGTATGTGGAAAAACTCGAATGAGCAGAGTCAGTAATAAATGAATGCTGGAGGAGTACGATTTAAAAGGGACCCCAATATGTATGTACCCCTTTGTGATTTATTTTCCCTATAACTGTTATTTTTCATATCTCTCTTAACTTAGCTAGTAGCGTGTCTCTAAACTGAGGAAAATGTTCCGAATTAGACTTCTTGCAAGGCCAGAAATAGTTTAATTGCTGAAATTGGTGTTTTCCCTTTCACAGTTATGGGTTAACTTTTGTTAGTGAGTGCTAAATCGTGTCTATAATTAAGTTAGTTATTAGGTAGATTTCCTATTTGTCGATTGGTTCAGAAGTTTGGATACAAAATGTAGTTATTTTTAAACTGTAACACCAAACATACCTCATTCAGGCATGCTTTGACATTGATCTGGACTGGCTTGTTTCAAATTTTGATTAACTGCGCTTTTAAACCATCAGTTGGAGTATAATGTAGATGAATTGCCTTAAAATTCACCCTTCTTCTACTCCGTCCTTAGATCAATAATTTAAGTTGTGTTAAGTTCATATGAGTATTAAGACGTATAGAACTAGAGATGTAACACATCTACAGCCCAAGTTTCAAAGGAAGTCTTTAAGTGCATTCAAATATAAATTAATGCTGTCCAAATAATTGATAGCATTTTAATATACCATTAGTATCATTTTAATGGCATTGATAATATCTATCAAAATTGACAGCTAAAAATCACATGACTTTAAGAATGAACACGTGAAATTATATTTAGTAACTTTTATATCTGTTTGACAAAGTTTTTATTTAATGTAAATTCATTAATAAGCCATTCACTTTTAAAACTTCTGATGTTCGTTAGTTAGTTAATTATCTGAACAGGTTTACTCAGCCTTCCGCATCATTTCGTACATATTATCAAACAACAGACCTACTTTTATCATTCTTACGAGTAAAACAACAGTAGGCCTCTTTTGATGTTTAAAATTACATATAACGAAGCCAGTAATTAAATATACAGTATTCTTTGAATTTTTAAAATAGTGTATGGACGGTTTTATATTAATAGATTTTAATTAAATAAACAAACATTTTCTAAATACTTCTTTTTTCACTCATTTGTAAAAAAATTAAGGTTATAAACTAATATAAAATAAATTCAAAAGCTTTGAAAATTATAATATATACTTTTGAATAAATTTAATTGGCGACCATATAAGTAGGCTATTCGTTTTGTCGTATAGACATAAATGTGTACTTATAGTTTATTAAGTTTATAAATGCTGACAAATTTCGCATTCATTTTCTATCATTCTATTTACCATGCTAAACGAAACATCCATACAGAAATGAAGGGATAGAAAATGTAAAGCTAATTAAATTAATAATGCCGAGAGACGTGGAATTTTTTTTACCAAGCCACGGAGAGGAAGATTGAGGGATTAAAGAAGAGAGTAATCCAAATATTTAAAACTTTAAACACTACGTGAGCATTATACCGGACTTTTGCTTTAAAACTGTGAAGCAAACATTAGCTTTCATGTGATGTAAACTTGTTTAAATGTCTAGTTCAAAAGATATGACATCTAAAAAAAACTAGACAAACTTAGGTACCCCATTTAAACGTCACAGAAGTCGCATTAAGAGTAGGAAGGCTATTAATCAAGGACCAGTGGTTCCGCCCTCTTGCCCTTTCAACCATCACCTCCTCCTCCATACACACACACACACACACACACACACACCTTTTTTAAAACACCCCTTCATCCCTAAAAAACCGAGCTCTCTTCACACCTCTACTAACAAGCGCACGGATTTCTCGCCCGCCTCTTAATTCCCATTTAAACGAAGCGTAAAATCTAGCGGCACACACATATACACGTGTAGTGCTCACCTTGAAGCCTGCTCCTCCTCCCACCCTCTCGAATGTTTTACACGGTTTTAATTTGTTGTCAGCCCCGTGAGGGTGAGCGTAGGGGGCCGAGCTCTTGGTAATTACGAGCTCTCAGCTACTGAGCAAGATGGATATCTTGTACCCGATGCGCGTTTCTTGTACAGTAGAAATTTGGTGGGGCTAAACTTTTAGGAAATACAAACATATATTTGGTCAACATCTATTAAAAAGTTACTAAATTACTATAATTATTTTAAAAGTAGTGATAGTATCTAACTAAGGTAACACCTGAAGCTCATACATCTTGACCCATGAAAACATGGAAGTTGACCTAGTTGCTCGTTAGTTAATAGTCTAATGCACCACAGCGAAATAATAAGTAGTATAGCTAATATAATATGTACTGTAGGTTGAGATGAAAATAATTTAACCAGAAATTTAAAAAAGAGTCCACTTGCTTTGGTGGCCGTATGACTTAAGGTGTCACTTTCGCATTAGACTAGACTTTCGATGACAGGGAGATTTGGGCTCTAATCTCGGTAGGGCGTACTTAGGATGGTTTTTCCTCAATGGTTTTCCACTCTACCTCCACAAAAATGAGGGTACACTTCCTCTACATTCAACCTTCCTCATCCCTAACACATAGCTTAATTAGTTCATATGCATATAGCCCGAATGTGTAGTAATACGTGTTGCTAAAATATGTTAATGGATCTAGCTTTAGACTTTATCACTGTTATTATTATTTAGCACCGCGTCTTACTACCCGTTCGGGTTATACGCTTTAAGTACTAATTACTCTAATGGATTAGGAATTGGGAAGGTTGAATTAGAGGAAGTGGACCCGCATTTTCGTGGAGGGAGAGTGGAAAACCATTTAGGAAAAACCACCCCCAGTTCACCCGACCGAGATTCTAACCTCGATCTCCCCGTCCTCAGCAGTCGAGCTCAACACGACTAGCGCATTAGCCAACTACACCACTGAGGCGGGTCTTATTACTGTTGATAAAGTTCAGTCACTTTTGACAGTTTTAAGATATTCAGCCATTTTGGTAGGAACGAGGTCTAAGGGCCAGTTTCATAGTCAAATTTAGTACGTCTCAAGTGCGGCGCTACACTAAGTACAAGACGACACCTACCTAAACTCGAATGGAATGGGCCAGTTTCCTATGCGAGAACGGCCCATTCCATTCTGGTTTAGGTAGGTGTCGTCTTGTATTTAGTGTAGCACCGCACTTGAGGCGTACTAAATTTGACTATGAAACTGGCCCTAAAAGTGTCAAGTTATCTAAGGTGTTTTGTTCGCTGTGGGGAGGTTATAGTTAAAATTCCGGCTAGATGTACTGAAGGGAGTTTCGTTTAAATAGCTTCCCATTCTCTCTTCACGAAATGTAAGTACATTTCCTATAAATAATGTCTTCCTAACATCTACTTCAATAGCGTTGCTGTAATATGTGAATATCCCGGAAAGCTAAGGATACGCTATGAATATTTAATGTTGTATTTTTTACATTTAGTTTATATATGTACTAAAATGTTATCCCTGTGTGGATGCTACTATAGTAAGATACTAGGAAATATAGTAGCGCTTTGGTGGAAATAAACTTTTATAAAATACAAAAATATATCTTTATCATTAACGGTAAAATGTCAATATACTAACTTAATAGTATTATTTTTATATTATAGGTATTGTTACGCTCTACCAAAGGTGACAGCTGTAAATCACATGACTTAAACGTATTTAAATATGTAATGATATGGAATTATACATCTCAATAATTTATTATTCACATCAAAAGGTGAGTGTTTTTGCAGTTTTTATAGCAAAACATTTTTTGGGCCAAAATAAATAGAATATTGCTCGAGTTCAAACATAGAGTTTAATTTTCTTCACATATTGATATCAACAGTTATTGAATATCTTTCATGAGCCTGGTGGCATTATCTAACAAACTTTTTAAATGAAGAGAAAAAAATGTCATTAAATTTCAGAAAATCTTTGACAGATATTCAAGACATTTTGAGGTTACAATGGGAAGAAAATTAAACTCTCTTTTTGTACTTGTGTAAACCTCTTGTAACAATTAACTTACATTTTTGGAAGAGTGATGAAAAAATCAGCCAAGAAGTTTAACAGTCAATAAAAAAGTTTGTTTGTTTTATTTAGGACAAGATAGAAGGTAAATACATAGTTAGAACAAAATATAATGATATGGCGTGACGCGCTTATCCTCTCAGATTTAAATAACTCTACTGAGATAAAGGAATCAATTGACATTACGATATCTGAAAATAGGAAAAGAAACATATAGTTATAATCTGGTTGTCAGTACAACAGTAATATTAATCGCCATCATGGAAGTCTATGGTTCCTTCGGTTATAGCATTAAGTGCAAACAACGATACTACATCGCCATTCCTAACACATATCTAAATATAGGCGATAATAAGAAAAACAAATACGTGCCTTTAGATCTAAAAACATCAACATAACGTTGAACCAAAATAATAGATCGAATAAGACGTTAGGCCAAGCCTCAACTCTAACCCCTAAGTGCCCTGTGCTCTCAGTAAAATAGATAACTAGATAATCCCATATACACTAAATACGCAAACAAGTAAGGACGGGTTGTAAGCCCAAGACGCAGAGTTCACCAAAGCGTGGCCGAAAACTTATGCATGAAAGTAAATATACTTTATGTATATATAACAAAATGAAATAGTACAATTAGAAGGAATTAAACCTCGTATGAGAAGAGAGAAACCAAGCGCATTCGTAATGACCTGCGCGAAACATTTCATAATTCTAAGTTTAAATATTTATAAGTCCCAAACAATAATTTAGACAAGATATCCCCCATTACGCCAAAAATTAAATTTTGAGTATTAAATAAATCGCGGCCCCTAGTCGCCGTCCTCACCTAGGTAAGTCGATGGTATAATAAGTGACTATTGAAAACCCGCGTTCCACTATATAAACATTATTGTATCCACAGAGAGACGGGGCAAGGGAAGGAGGGGGTAAGCCAATAGAACAAACATGACAGCAAAGGATGGATCTAGCAGCAGCTAGAATATTCCAAATTGTCCTATTGGCAGAAGTCATAACTTCGTCTGGCCGCGTGGAACCTCATTCGTTTCCGGCCGGCCGCGGATCGAGTACCGAGCAGTCAGTCGGTCGAAAGCTCCGCTCAGTCAGTTGTGCCAGTTGGAGAGTGGAGGCTAGAGCTCGTTCTCTTGTGTTGGAGTTCATCAGGGGTGGTGGGTGAGTGTCGGCCCATTTGATATAACATTAACTTGTAACTCGTTACACTTAATCAATATTTAATTTTTTTTTTGGCCCAAAAAATGTTTTGCCATAAAAAACCTTTTTTGGGCCCAAAAAATGTTTTGCCATAAAAAACTGCAAAAACACTTGCTTTGCCTTGCGGCCCTTTCCATTCCACCTTAATATCATGAGGTAGGTATGCTTACCCTATATCATACATACTGGTATGAAGTTGTTATTAATGTATAACTAATACTACTCAACAAAGATAACTTATGCTTGTACTCTGAAAATCAGAAGTTTTTTTGCAATTAAGTTAAAATGAGTTGTAGTTAAATAACTCAAACGGATTTTTGAACACATGTCTTAGATCTCCTTAGCTACCCTCCTCATCTTTAACCTTTAGACCAAGTAGTTGATATCTCTGGTTGTAGATGTAATAATAACAATTATCTCAGTAACAATGAATGCGTCAAAACACCTTTAGCCACTAAGCATTTCCTCCCCTTTTTTTGTTTCAAAATATTTTATAGGAAAGAATATTTTAATTTATTATATCCTGACAAAGGCTTATTATATTGAGGACTCTAATTTTTAATTCAAGACAATCTCACATTACTAGCACATTAATAAATATGTGCTTATTATTAGTTTGACAATTGAACCCACTATGTTTTGGTCATAAAAATGTTTGCTGAGTGTTTGTGAAAAATAATCTTAATATTCTCAATATCAAACCCAAATAATATTTTAAATAGTATATGGAAATTTTGATTATAAAATTTATGAATTTTTGTTTGTATGGTGTAATGGTACTGCTTTTGACCACTCTAATATATTAAAAAGGTAATGGATGAAGTGTATTTTTCTTTAAAGAACTGTATGTAAACTTCCTTTTAATACTTCATTCGTGAAGAAAAAACTAGTTTTCAGAAGTAATTACAATACACTTAGCTTTAAAACATTCTTTCTTTAAACGACCAACTCCGTTGTATTTGAAAAATCATGCGACATGCTGGCTCCCTTTACCCAATAAGAAGCTAGCCTTCAAAACATCAGGTTGCCAGTTCTATTAATTTTAACACTAGTGACAAGGGGTCCAAGAAGCAAGGGGTAGGCTATATATAAGCAGCTTGTGTGTATAAATACACCCATTAATATATCTGTACACTGTACTCAGAATACAGAACATTGTAATAAGACAGAGAAACCTAGTAATATCACAGAGAAAACATATCACTTTAATATTAAATCTACAGTACCGAAAGTGTAATCATCTAAATATATCGTGTTCAACATTAAAAGTTTCATTCATTTCATTAGAATAAGAATTACATATAGTCATATCACATAACCGTGTAATAACAAGTGCGCAGTAAGGCATCCACACGTCGTCATCATAATAAAACCCGGTATCGCTATACTTACTACTCACCGTAAGGCATACACGGGTCCACACTATTA
Source organism: Timema californicum (assembly GCA_902141385.1). Taxonomy (NCBI): domain Eukaryota; kingdom Metazoa; phylum Arthropoda; class Insecta; order Phasmatodea; family Timematidae; genus Timema; species Timema californicum. The sequence goes on from CABFOW010000226.1 coordinate 168,742, forward strand.
ACATCCGCATCTTCATCAGTATAAAATTGAATATCATAATAATAGATGCCCAATCGCGGGCGGACATCACTATAATTGGCGCCCAATCGTGAGGAAATACCACAATAAATTCATCATACCATAATAATAGACTTTGATATAAAAAAGTACCGTTACATAGCTTTACCATTTAATCGTTTCTCTTTTTTTTTTACTGTGGTAGATACCAGTGAGAGGAGGATAGGTACTTATTTATTTTTACAATTAATTTACTTGAAATATTTATTGTTCTGATAACCGTGAATCCTACCGTAAATAATGAAGGTTGTGCTTTTATACATTAGAACAAAGCAGCCAGACTACGGTGCACAATCAGTACGAGAGGGTGGAATATTTATGGCATGGCGGTGTGTTGGGACTACACATATCGCAGTAATGTCCTCGTAAGGCGAGGTTAAGAAGTAGGGGGTTAACAAGGGTGAAAGGAGGTTTCACGAAGGTATGTCAGCAAAAAAACACAAAAACATTGGGGCAAGCTAAGGTAACAGAGCCAGCCATTGAGGACTACAAGAAATAAAAACTCACTCTTAGAAAACGGAGAGTAAGGCGTAGTATAACGAGTAATATTAGGAATGATTGTATTAAAAAAAGAAACTCGACAGAAAATACAGAAGTTGAAAGACCTCTCGAGAACTAAGTTTTCCAGCTCACGTACAAACTTTTCTAATTTGAAAAGGCGGTAATTGTTTCCCTTTTTAAAAAACAGCACAAAAAAGAGGTGGGGAAAAAAACACGATTATTCTCACTTTAAAGTTGAAAGTATAGTACTGATTTTAATTCCTCTTTTTTTTCGCCGTGATATAAGTTTTAGATTACATAGTCTGCGATGGATGCCTTCATTTTTTCAGTGAGTAGTAGTCCAATTTTTATATGAAGGGCCAAAATATATATATTTTTAATCTATTACTGTTATCTTATAGGGATTGATAATAGATAACAAAACTTACAATTGCATATCAAATGTCTTGACGTATGAATTAATGAAAATAAATCTCTTATTTCTTTTAGTTGTAAGATTTAGTCCTTCCACTGGAATTGGAAATTATATGAGTTGAATTTTAGAAATGATATAAAATGTCTTCACTTATAAATCTATCTATATTTCAATTTGGATGATCTCAAACCACCCATTCCTTGGAATGACCAAAAAATTGGCGAATACATAGGAGGAAATGATCTGTCCATTTCCTGAATTGGATACATTTCCTTCCCAACTTAAAAAGGCAATATCATTTTTTTCTCTGCCACTTAATAAGGTTTTGGGGATAGTTATTGGGAATAAATTCGCACTAAGTTCAATTTGTAGAATCATATATGATACCAGTTTGATTTTAGGACCACCAGAACTACCCTTTTCCATAAATGTTCAATTTTATTGTTATCTCTTGAAATAACAAGTTACATGAATCTATTCATGTCCTGTACAAGCTCTTTTCTCCATGTAGCTCTTAAACTGCGTCGGAGGAAATAAAATAAATATGTAGCAAATAAGATTAACAAACATTTGTGTGTTCACCTTTAACATAATATAATTTATTTAGATTTGATGTAACCCTTTTATAATTAATAGTTAGTAGCGTAAAATTCTATTTTGTCAATTAGAACTAGTTTTCAAATAAGTGCTTGTATTTTATTTGAATCACGTGATTGAAGTAAAAACAAAATTTATTTAATTAGCATTGACGAGAAACCGTTCCCATGATAGGACACAGTTGCACCAATGCTGACTACGACCACAAGGAAGATGTTACAAAGCGTCTACACCAAATAGCTGAGGGCCATATTTATGGTCTAGTCTCGAGAGTCAACAATCTCTCTGTAAACGAACAAATAGTAGTTTAGGTTGAATCGGAGATTGGCTGACCTCAGAATCTCAACTTTTGTTACCCCCACCTTGGGCACCGATGCCTAGAGAACGCACTTACATGAAACGAGCTTAATAACCTCGTCATGATCACCCAATCTTGCAACTTTACCGTGCGATATCCAGCTTGGTTGACTTTATAAGATGGCGGGCATGAACGCCGGACCATCGAAGAAAATATCTGCGTTCTACTGACCTCGGCTTTCCTCTGTTGAGTTGTAGGAATCGTTTTGAAATATTTAGTAATTAAATTGTGTTATAGTGCACAGTAAAACTCAGAATATACAAAACCATAATTCTACCGGCTGTTCTCTATGGGTGTGAAATATGTTTGAGTCCTTAGTGCCATAGAGTAAACGAGTAAATAAATATATAAGGTATTATAAATAATGACGACTATCATTCATTTAATAACCAAAAATAATTAATTTTATAACATAATTAATGGAAAATACCAGTTTAAAACTTATGGGCCCCACCCCTGAATTGAAAAATGTTGGTCCATATTTGCAAGCTATGGATTGGAACGAAAGTGAACTATGAAAATAAATGGTATACACAAAATAATAAAAGGGCGGGAAAAAAGTTTTAACTGAAAGGATATTTTTTATTGAGAATGATAATAAAAACCAGTAAAGAATAATATGAGTATTGACAACAAAAGATAGTCGAATTGCCTGATGTCATCTTGATATTTTGAAAGAGAAATAGACGTAAGAAAATTGATGACGAAAACAAATTATTCGCTCCGACGGCTTCTTTCGTTTCATTTTTGTATCAGTTGAGGTCTAAGTTTTGCTGACTTGTCAGACGGTCAGAAGAAAGCCATATAATTTCTAGTTTCATCTATCTGGTTCCAAAAATATTTGGAAACAATGGGTATCTTTATAATAACGTGCTATCTCCATGTGGCTCTTAAACTGCGTTGGAGGAAATAAAATAAATATGTAGCAAATAAGATTAACAAACATTTGTGTGTTCACCTTTAACATAATATAATTTATTTAGATTTGATGTAACCTTTTTATAATTAATAGTTAGTAGCGTAAAATTCTATTTTGTCAATTAGAACTAGTTTTCAAATAAGTGCTTGTATTTTATTTGAATCACGTGATTGAAGTAAAAACAAAATTTATTTAATAACATAACTTATTCTTACTCTTTTATTTACTTTATAAAATATAGTTGTTATTTTCAATTTTATGTATATTTTCACTCAACCAGAAACATAATTTAATGTATAGTCAGTATCTTTAAAAGAACATTTATTTAATATAAACTATTATTGTTATTATTGATATAATTATTATGCACTAATCAGAAATAAAATCTATGTTTAGACTATAACTATTGTTACTATTAATAACCATTGAAAAATATAATAATAGCCTTATAGATACAACATACTGAGCCGTGGATAGTTCAAGATTTGTCTTAAAAGAATAAATTTGGTAAAATGTCAAATGCATTTTTTCGTATTTGCATAGGTGCATAAACTATGGGGGCATAGACACATTGCCACCCTCCTGTTTTCTTACGGGGCAACGGGGGGAAAAGAGTCTTGGGAAAATTGCTTAGCTATTCACTTATGATTCTCACGATAAGGAACAGAGGAAAAGGCAAAAACCCGAATGGATAGTAAGACGTGGTGATAAAAGATATTGAACAAGATTGCTTAGACTCATCCTTTATTAAAAACGCTCATTTCCAATTTTTATAGAATATAACAAAGTATCATTATCAAAATTACTAAAAGTCTTATTTAAGTTGAATAAAATTTTTAGTACGGCAATGAAAAACCAAAATGAAAAGGTTTCTTGGTATCAGTCTTAGATTTTGTGACTGAACTATTTGGCTAGCTTTTTACACCAATAAGGTTAAATCAATTACACCTTTATTTACACATGGCCTATAGATGCGACACCAATAGTGTATGGACGGTGTCCTTGTTAAACGATAACATTTTCGTGATATGTGTATTGTGTAGGCTTTGCTATGCGGTAACATAATTTTTTTATAGTTATATAGACTAGCGTGTTTGATTTTCTCCGTTTGTATACTTTTTTGTGTGTTTGACAATGATATAATTTTTTAATACCTAAAACACTGTTGTTAAAACAGATTTTAAAGTATCAGAACTGAGCTGTGTAGGTAAGATTAAAAGATTAAAGTCAAAATGACGAGTATTGCAAGCACCGTGAAAAAAATGTTTGAAAATTTATTTATATTTTAAGAAAATCAAAGTTAATTCGTAAGGTACGGAAAACAATTCCTTATCACAATATATTCGTAGCTGCGGCATCATGGGATGAGTGTATTTAAAAAATATATCAGAATGTTAAATTGATGAGTCAAAGATTAGAAGAGAAAAGGAATTTATTTAACAGTTAATTCAAACTCTGAACAATGTTGAAGACTGTAAATAAATTCAAAGAACTGCACTATGACATGAAGAAAGAATTACTAAGTTACGTATCATCCTAAGATTGCTATTGGTGGGCCAAGCTACATCTGCAAATGCTGAAAGATCATATAATTTAATGCAACGCAAAGTATATACATACCTCCGAACAACCATGAAAAAAAACAGTTTAAACCATATATATGCTATTAACGCACACCCAGAATTGGTTGATAATGTTGATATACTGAGATCGTGAAAGTTATGAATTAATTTACTAGTGCCAATTCTTTCAGATGCCAAGTGTTTGGAAAAGGGGTTTGACTTTGGTCTGTACTCATTACACTGACGCTTTGATTTTGTGTGTTCAGTGATACTCAAATCTACAAACTGCATTTTTCTATCTTAACCAAACACTATTTAGAAAATAAATAATAATAAATAATTCCAATTCATGTAAACTATATTGGCATACCACCAAACAAATCAATACTTTATTATAATCGTATTAAATATGTTTTATATGTACAGTACGTTTCTCTCCCACCCCCTTTAACTTGGACATAACGTCATTTGTGTCATCCCCCCATTTTTCGTGGTTTTACTTAACATAGTTTAATTTACATATAGCAAGATTTGGGTCCAGTTAATCAACCCACCCACCTATCCTATTTAATATAAATTAACCTGGACATAGTATAATTTTGCGCCACCCCTCCCCCCACCCCTTTTACCTCCATAAACAAAAAATGTCCCTGCATCCGTGTGTGCTTCTATATGTTCTAGGATTATTAAATAAGATTTTAAAACCCGCAATCGAGTCATACAGACCAAGAGGCCACCGTCCGTTGGAGAAGATAGAAGGTGCCATGTAGTCAACACAATGAATACTCCGGCCATTAATCTCAGTTTTCTAGACCAAAGCCACTAACTTTTTTTTCTTAATTCAAGTAGCTCCTCAATTAGATCTAGCTAGGCTGAGTGGATCCCGTTACAGACCCATTGCTTCACAGAAAAACATATTTTCTAACTCGTTTACGTTGCTAATATTATGCGTGTGAGTCAGTGATACTTTGATTTTGTCATTTATGGTCTGAAATCCCCTAAATTAGTTCATATCTTTACGGTGCATTTGGCTAAGGGCTAACCCTTATTTTGTCCATCGCGATAAAACACGGCTACCTACATTCATAACGTTAATCTAGCACATAAAACGCAGATATCGTTAAATGGGATATTGAGCACAGTAGGACTCGTCTCTGATTATACACCCACGAGACAGATGCCGGTTATTCAGAAGGGCGGGAGGGAGGGATGATTCATCTCTCATACTTCACCCTTGCGCCGATGATCCCCTTAGCAAATTTCAGGACTGCCATATAACAATAACGAACCAACCCTTAGGTTTTAATGGCTCTCATTTTTTTTCCCTGCCCCTTAGTTTCGGGGGAGTTGTGGAAGGGGTAAACATTGGGGTTGTTTTGAAAATGGAGATGAGAAGAAGAGAATAATACACAAAAAAAACTGAGTCACTACAGTTTGAGGGTGAAATATGAAAATATGGGGTTTATAAGAATCATAGAGGCATATAATGATGTGTGCTCTTCAAATGTTAGGGTAGAATTTCCTTTCCAGATAAACCCTTATTTGGTGGGGACTTGAATGACTGACAAAATGGTGGAGAGGGAGGTTTTAGTTAAGAAAAGAATTGGCTTTATGGTTTTAATGGATTGGTATTTGGAATTATGTTTTCTTTTCGCGTAGTCTAGTAGTTTGAACTCTGATAATACATTAATTGGTGTCATGGTTTTAATGGATTGGTATTGAGAATTATGTTTTCTCTTTTACTCTGATAAGCGATGTATTACCCGCTTTGGTGTCCGCATGGTCTAAGGCGCTACTCTCGCAATAGATGAGACTGCTAATGACGGGTGTATTGTAGTTTGATCCTGGCCGGGTGTACTGAGGCTGGTTTTTCCTGAATGGTTTTCCACTCTGTCACACTCTTTCTTTCGCTTTCTCCGCGCAAATGATGTTATACTTCCTCTAAATTCAACCTTACGCATCCTTACCACTAGCGTAGTTAGTACATAAGTGTGTATCTCGAATGGGTAGTAAGACGCAGTGCTAAAATAAAGTGATCCAAATATGATGTTAAATAAATTTAAAACATAACTTTTTGTTTGTATGTGATTCATTAAAGCAGACGTTTAAATCGTATTTAAAATCGTAATAATTTAATAAAAAATTGAGGATAGCACCAATAATTTGCCTTTAGGTATTCAACAAGCACAGAATGAATCTTTCAAATAGGCCTTCCGATATAAACTCGCACTCTTTCCGAGTATATTGAAATGAGGCATTGAAAAATAAGTATATGAATCATGTTTATTTAAATAAAATTTTGAAAATTTCAATTTGTTTACAAAATGTAATACCTTAAATAAACAAAATTAATGAATACAAATATCGTGCAACGTGTAAAAATGATAACAAAATGATAAAAACTACTTACAGTATGTAACCCATCTTTCATTTAAAAAAACTTTTATTTTTTGTGTGACCCTACTTCGGATATTTGGACACTCAGCTGCCCATTCTACATTTATTTAATCCTGGAAAAAAAGAGACGCACGTTGTCTCTGGAAGCTGTTTTAACCGGCGTTAATAGTCGCAGTCGGAGCCGGGGGATTTGTACCGGTTAAAACCTTGCCCCCCTAACTACCCCCCTCCAGCAATCCGGTGGGTTAAGGGACTATGGTGGAATAGAGGAGGGGTAATCCCGATAAATCTCTAGCGACGGCCAGACAGATACGAGGGGGGTGGGAAGTAGAGGGGTGTAAAGGGGGTGAAGAGACGCTGAAAGGAGGGTTGAGACTGGATTCGGAGCGATACGGGATTTATTATGGTGATAACGTACAAACAAAAGGATTGCTGGATAGTAAAAAAAATAACGAGGAAGGGGGGAAGAGCTTAACTTAACGACATTACTATTAGGGTTGTTAATCATTTTTTAAATCCTAACAGCATGTTTCCTGGAATCGTAAGATATTAAATTAAAATGTATTTAAAGTTTGTTTTATAGACGGAAGAAATAAGATTAAGAAGAAATAATTTAATAACAATCGTGGTTATACGTCTATAAGGAAATATTGAGTAGAATTTAATGGTGTAGGTATTTCAAATATTGTATTTAGTAAAAAAATTAACGTTTTTAGTACCTTTTAAAAATATTTTACTTCACGTCAGGTTATGAAAATCTAACTAAACTAATGAAGTTGGGATGAGAAATATATAACACAGAGAAAATGCACCTGCGTTTGCGTTGATGGGACTGTTAAAATATTTAGGAAAAAGTGTCCTGAGTATTTGAACCCTGACTCCCTGTCACCGACATACCAGACAACAGTCCCATTAATATAAGAAGAGCCTGTTCTAAAAGATTGAAAATATACTAGATTAACTTTCATATTTTTATTCATCAAATCATGTTATCTGCAACTGTCATTTATAGTATCAATACCTATACAATAACACTGATAAAACCTGTTTCAGTGGCTGAACAGTCTATAGCGTCAGTCTCGCTATATATTAGACGTCCGATTACTGGGAGATTGGGGTTAGAATTCTGGTCGAGTGTAAAGTGTGTTTTTTTATTTCAAAATAGTTTCCCACGCTAATTAAGGGTGCAGGGGAAAAGGGAGAATGTCACATTACGTACATTTTCCAGGACAACTTTTATATCTCAAACCCCATAAGGAATCCAGAAAATATTTTTTTTAAGTATTTAAATAAGACAAGAGACCTCTTTTAACAATAATCTAAAGTGCATTATAAATGTCTCATGATTGTCTAACAGAGGGCAGCACTAGCTCAGTTTGAGCTAAAATGAGACTTCCCACCTATTTTCCCTGTACCTTTAAAATTTGATTACACTTCCTCTCAAATTAAACCTTCCTCAACACCCTGCTATCCAATTAATCTCTTTGAGATTCACATTTTTGTATTGACTAAAGTGAATTTGGGCTTCATGTAAAGTTTATTTTTAAAAAACTCATCTTTTACTCACGTAAAGCCGAGTTACAAACCATGCAGATGTTGGGAGTACTCTCTTAGATTAAGCTAGTTTGTAATTCGTCTGTTATTTTATTAATGTGTTTAATAAGTGCACATTGAACATAAGGATCAAAGAATCCACAGGTATTTTTTTTATCATAGTACAGCCAACTCTGGTTATAATAAACTTCTACTGATTCATATATTGTGTTCACTATGTCCGAAGTTCATTAAAACCGATTAATTTAATCTTAAAGTAGTTGGTCAGTGACAAACGAAGTAAGAATTAAAATACAATCGCTCTTTATTGAAACATATTGAACTAATCTTTATAAATCAGTTAAATGCTGTTGTTTACTATTTTAATTAATATTTTTTCCAGATCCTTCTTCAGAGTTTGTTCTCTTTCAACACTTAATTCCACACTATCTATGCATTCAAAAAACTAAACTGATTAAGAGTTATATATACCCTCTCGAAGAAAGGGATTAGTGAAAACTATTACTAAATGGCCACAGGCTGTAATCACTGTCCTGTAACTCCTGTTGTATTAATACAACTAGGAAGACAGTCTTCCTTTACTTGCCGCAGACAAAGGTATTAAAACTCAAGCCAGGTCAATGAGTACAGTGACTCCTCCACATTCCGTACTTTCAGTCAAGCTTTGTGGCTGCCTAAACAAGAACTCAGAGAATCGGTGTCTTCAAGTTTAAACAACCAAAAAATCATGTTTTTAAAGAATTATGATGTTAGAATGACATTTCTTATCGAAAGTTTCAATTTTTATTTCACTAAAAACAGAAAGTTGAGTATTCATTATAAATGAATTTTTAACACACATTGAAATACATGTGGGTTGGGACCAATGAATTAGTTTCAATGTAGCCGATTGTTCACTACAACCAAGTTCATTGAAACCAGAGTTGACTGTATATCAATGAGAACTACTAGTTCTACTATATGAACATAAAAAATAATTGATATTTTTCACCAAGATGTTGATAGTGAGCCTAACTCTCTGCAGAAAGGGCAAGTCACGAAACTTGCTAAAATGAGATGAATATCATCCATCACCTTAGCTAATTCGGTAACGTAGTCTGTCTACTGAGCTAAGGGGTCCGGGTTTGATGCCTGACAGGCCCAAAATATGTATCAAATGAAATGTGGGTTACCCATTTTACAGTGGTGAATTAATGGCCTGGAACTGGATGTTGTGTCTGTTCTAGATTTAAGTTAGTTTATAAGTCTTGTGCTGATATTATCAGTCGGTTCAGAAAGTGCACGTTAATAACTTAAATAAATGAGAGGGAGGGGTTAATTAGGGGCATATGAAATCGACCATTTCGATGAAGGTTGTTCTATCGTTTGACATTGGAAGGAACTCATTCACTCCACCATAAATTTGTTTAATCTATCTAGTGACTTTAATGTTCTTTGTATAAAGGGCTTCAGTCATTTACTGAAACATTTTCCACAGGGGATTGTGTAAATTACTTTTGTTTGACTGAGGCCCTTTCTGCCAGGAGCGATTCTTAAAAGCTTTGAGGCAATAATGGGCTACGCCACAACAATTAGAACAGTTATATTCTTAACTTCTATATTGTATATATATATATATATATAAGTAATATAAATATAATTAAGAGTTTGTTTGTTTATCTGTCATCATCTACCGCACGTAGAGGTCTGACATTTTTAAATTAATAGTTTCCTTCACTCACACATTTGCACATTGAAACCGGGATTTTATATTTTTAGGTAGATTTTTTTTTATTTATTCAAAACTCTGCCGAAATAAATAAAATTAAGATGTTTCTTTTCTGTTTGTTTGAATCAAAGAACAACTTTGCTTGGATACTTTTGCTGGGTATTCTTAATATAAATAAACAAGCTTATTTGTAATAGTTTCCTAAAGTTCAAAGTTTGTATCGAATTAGAGCGACAACATAATTAATTGGACTTACAAATTATTGATTTCTTAAAATAATATTGTATTAGTAATATCTCAGAATTGCTATTTTAGGACATGATATATTATTGCCCCTAACCTTTCAATTAATTAATTAATTAATTTGAAATTAGCTTGTACAATAATTTTACAATACTTATTATTAATTTCCGTATTGTAGGTTTTTTCTTGTCACATGATGTGTCTAATTCAAGTCAAACCTCAGTGGATTTCTTTGTTTCCCGAAAATCTCCCTTAAGCTAAAAGAGTGGTAAACCCCCACCCACCTCCCAGGCCTTACGGTTTATTTACATTGTAGATTAGTACTTACCCCCTTCAAATTTATCGGTGCTGTAGCCGTAAATCTAGGGGAATACCCCTCCCGTCACCCAGACTATGCCACTAGTCCACACACAAACGCTTTCATCCAATAATCCAAACTGCAACACAAAACTTCCCGCCACCCCAACACGCTTTGTACAACCATAATAAATTCATCAAATTTTGTAGCTCTGGATATTTTGTTTATGGGAGCGGATGTTGTAAAATGTATATTTAAGTTATTTAGTCCCAGACTGTCTCTCCATTTTGTTTGGAGAGGAGAGGGGCATAAATTAGGATATCCTTGAGTTGCAAAAAATATATATATGGGAGGAGGCTTATACTGATTCACCAACTGGTGTGCACACCCCTCTCCTCCCTTTCCATCCATCTTCCACCCCTTTAGCCCTCATCAAGCTCTTTAACTACTATTATAGTTTAGCCACGTGCTACTCACAGAGCATATGTAGAAAATATGCGTATGGACGAACTGTGGCGTTTTGTGAGGGAAGCAGTAAAGAACTTCGACTTATGTGCTGGGGGTCCGGGGTTTAATCCTCAGTCCCGGCACAGATTTATCTGATTGTCAAACCCTACCTTCACCTCTAACAAGACGTGTATTAATCACAAATTGTGAATGTGTGGAATTCCAGGCCTCCACCGTGGTTGGGATTCCACGTCAAACTAAATCCTCCATTTCATTTCACAATCACCCTATCATTACACATTAGCGTGTGTATAACCCGAATGGGTAGTAAGACGTGGTGCTAATGCTAATAATAATAATAATAATAATAATAATAATAACTAATAAAGGACTTCTGTTCGAGTAGTTCGTCTCGTTCCCCCCACTGTTTTATTTTGTTTTTGTTTTTTTGTAACGAGATAAATCACAGCTCATGGCATGCAAATTTGATTGACTCTCTAGAGAGAAGCCTCAAATTATTGACTTTGGCCAAAGCTCGGTGTTAGCCGCACCGGTAGGCACAAGATCAAAGACATCAATCTCGTCTTGTCTGGGGGTTTTTTCCGCTGCAAGCTGGAGTTTGAATCCTTGTCGGCTATCCTGAGTTTTTTATTGTTTCCCGCTTATGCTCCAAGAAAATGATATTACACTACTTCCAACCTCTACCTTTCAGACCCCTACCCAATTAGTGTAGATATTCACCTAGCCCGGACGTATAGTAAGACATGGCGTGCAAACTTATTTAATTTACGGCCAGGCTTTACGCATTTTAATTGTGATAGATGGGATGGATATGATTAAGGTAAAATCTTAGAGTAAATGTAACCGAATTCGCCTGGAGGAAGAGTGGGGAAAAGCTTAGGAAAACATATCTTCAATACGCCAATCTTAGAACTAAACCCCAACCTCCCCGTTATCATAAAAATACCAAACTAGATTAGCCAAACATTTTGTCCGCGTGGCCACCGATGTGGAATACGGTACAAATAATTTTCTTATATCATAGAGAGCAAGTTATTCTAGTTTTAAGTGCAAAAGTATTTGCTTGGAAAGAGGTAAGAAGTGTCATTACTATAACCTTTGTTGCTCGAGAATGAATATCAGATCCCCGGAATAAATTCATACTCTAATCTCCTATGATATAATAATCATCTTCTAGCGGAGCCGTACGCAAGTGACCAAAAATATTCTATGCTAGTCATGTTCCGAATATTATCCTACGGATTCACTATAAAATATTTTATGACAAAATAAAACTTTCATAATGATTTTTAAATTGTTTGTCAGTTATACGACTTGCCATAAAATAACGGTTTTTATGGACATAAAAACAGGACGAGATTGCATAAAAGCCAAACCTACAACAAACTCCAGAAACAAAACTATAAATTAACTTGTTTTCAAGAAAGAATACAAAAAAAAATACTTAAAGAGTTCATTGCTGGGCTTCGTGGTAAAAATGTGTAGATTATCTCAAAATATAATTCTTTACAGATTAAACAAATATTAAACTTTCGTAACTTCTTTATTAGGTACAGATTCCATTTTTTATTGACCCAAACAGTTTCTTTCAAAATGTCTTAAATTTACAAATCAAAGTTAATTTTAATTATATACTATCTTCTATTTTATTTCACACATCTTAGTACCCGTTCAGATTAAACGCAATTCATTACTTATTATAATCTAATGGAATAGTGATAAGAAAGGTACAGTTTTAGAGTAAGTCTACTCGAGCTTGCGTGGTAGTATAGTAGGAAATCATTTAGAAAAAACTCTTCCAGTACATCCGACCAACATTAGATAACCTAATCTCCCCATCATCTGCAGGCCAGTCTAACATGAGAGTGATTTTTCTCAGACCGTTCAGCCATTGAAGTGAGTACCACCATGATATAATCCAAATAAAATCTCACATTTCCCACTTGATTTCGACCATAATTTTAGTTTCTTTATTTATCCTATTTGATTTTTAAACATAATAGCCAAAAATAGGCACTGTTAAACTGCCCGTAAAGAAATTTAAAAAAATAAACACTCATCAAAAACTAAACTTAGAATTTGTTTTTATTTGCTCGTTTTAAACTTTTGAAACAAATTTCCTACAGCTATAACTAGACTATTTCATTATTATATATAAAGTGTTGACGCGTCAATTTCATACTTGGATCTCTGCCTTCCAAAATTTCCCTTAGGAGCTACTCCCTCCCATATTCCAGTTGTCACAGAAGCCACACTGCGGATACATACATCTAGATTAGTAATTCACTCGACTCCACAGAAAGGATTATTAGTGTAATTAGAGCATAACAGCTTTTATGCAGAAATCTGGTTGGGGGAAGGAATGAACTACTGGCGTACCGGAGGAAATGAAGAAAGGAGGGGCAGAGCCTGAGAACGGCCGGGAAAGAGCTAGAGAAAGAGATATAAGGTTAGAAGGGAATCTTGTTAATAACTTTAAATATTAGTCGCTGTTAGGCAGGGCTCTCGGTTCTTGGCGTGGCTCGCCATGTTGAAACTCTACCTCTCTCTCTGCAATATCCACAAATCTCACAGGGGGCTGAGAAGGGGGGAGTGGTATCATCTCCATCTCTTTTTCATGTCGCTTCGCCCGGTTGCCTTCCTTCTTCAATCCTATATTTTTTTATCGGTGTAGCCGTCTCTCTGTTCCTTCTCTTTTTCAAAACCACACACACACAAACCCTTCTTCATGACTCCTGGCGGAGCAATATCGCTTAGAAAATCCTACTTTTCCTGACCCCAAATTTGAGGTCGTTGTGAATAGGTTATATAACGTTTAAGTTCTGCAACTTTTAGAGCTCCTGTACTTAAGAGCATAGCCTCTTTCAATTATATTACTCTCTCCCCTAATACCCCTCCTCCTTGCCCTCAAACCCCGGGTAGTTGTAGGAGTGGAGCAAAAAAAAAGGCTTTTTGGATTTACCCTCCTTTGTAATATGTAAGGACCACGGTTCAATACCAGGGGAAGTTTAGAAAGAGCGCTAAGATACCTTATTGTCAACCAATGTTGGTTACTAGCTTTTCCGAGAGTTAATTTAAGTACTTATGTACCCGCCTCGGTGGTCCCGCGAACTAAAAGCTAAACTTGTTTAGTCTGTTTAACTTATGAAGTGAATATCAAGGTTAGAATCCCTGTCTGTTGTAATATAGGTGGGTTTTTTTAAAATTATAAATGGTTTCCTACTCTCTCTTTCTTCATCAAAATGTGGGTACGTTTTCTTTAGAATTATAACTTCTTCATCCTACTATATTTGTATGATTAAATTTGTACAGCTTTGAGGGAATTTATATAGGGAGTTATATATAACAAGTATATACACAACGTGTATCTAAAACATTACATCAAACTATTGGCAGGCTATTCCTTGGGTGAAAGTAGAATAATTCTCATCAGCAACCTAGGGTCCATCTTAAATATTAAGGGCAGTACTCACCACTAAAGATAGAGCTAAAAACGACTGTTGTGTGAAATATTATGAAAACTACATAGGGTATTACAACGAATCTTTGTATAAAAGTTATTGAAACGTTGATCATTAATAAACTAATTGTTCTGTTACCGTTACCCACCCCATCATGTAAAAAGTAGGGGTTGTAACACTTTTTTCCACAATAAAATATGACAGAGTAAGTAATACTAATTTTGACTTAAGATTACAAAACATGGAGTAAAAATTAACAAATAAGGTGTCATGGAGAAACTGTCTATCTTTCCCCAGTTTACGAGATAATCACACAAGTTTGAGCTGAGAGACAAGTGTTAATTCCTGCCAAATAGGCAGCCAGTATAGCTGTTGCGTAGCCACCACGCTCTCCTCGCCTTAATCCGTCAGACTTCTTTCTGTGGGGCTTTTTCCAAGCTTTGGTGTACGAGACAACCATTGAACCCGAAGAAAACCTGTTAACCAGGATAGGTACTGCATATGATAAGGTTCAAGAAACACCACGTGTTTTCAAAAGATTACACCAGTCATTGATATGCCACCTCAATTATTGCAATGACTTTACGAGCCGCCATTTTGAACACTTGTTATGAATCTGATTTTGAAGGTAGGAACTAAAACATACAAGAACTACAATTATTATTTCATAATTTAGCTTTCAATACTCCAGTGAGTGTAACGATTAAAATTCCACCCAAATGGTAACTGTCTAAGCATAACTTACTAATGTGATAAATAGCAACACATCGGAGCTGATGAAGAAGGAAAAGTATCTGAGCTTCTCCATCATTACACACAAACCAGCCCTGTTTACCAAACGTACGTGATACATAGTCACACGTAACGGTAAAATAGGTTAAACAACTGCAGTGCGAAGTAACACTGTGATTCTGGTTGCCTACCTGGCAGGTATGTACACTTACTTGTCTCTGATCTCAAACTTGTGTGATTATTTAGAAAACGAGGAAAGCTATACAGTTTCTCCAAGACACCTTTTTTTGTTAATTTTTAATTCTTATTTTGTAATATTAAGTCAAAATTAGTAATACTTACTCTGACATATTTTATTTCAGAAAAAAAAGTGTTACAACACCCTGCCTACACTTTTTTTACTTGATTTGGGTGGATAACGGTAACAACACATTTAGTTTATTAGTTTATTAATGATAAAGGTTTCAATAAGTAGTATACAAAGATTCGTTGTAATACCTTAATCATTTTTCATACTATTTCACACAAGAGTCGGGTTTAGCTCTATCTTTAGGGGTGTATACCACCCTTAATATTTAAGATGGACCCTAGGTGGCTGCTATGAATTATTCTATTTTCACCAGAGGAATAGCCTGCCAAAGTTTGATGCAATGTTTTAGATACACGTTATATATGTGTATACATATATATGCATGTTATAGTCATATATATATATATATATATAT
>CABFOW010000226.1:184831-208841 GCA_902141385.1 Timema californicum
ATATATATATATATTATTTATATATATATATATATATATATATATATATATATATATATATCACTTTGTATAGGATTTAAAAGCTAAAATTTTTTTTATCTCTATTTTATTCTATTTTGAGCCCATTTTATGTTCTATAAAAAAATCGCTCCTATTGAAATGTCCTTCTTGTTAAAAATTATATGTTTATTTTCTTTTAAAAATATAATTTATTCACTCATATTTTAAGCAAGTATAAAATTGGTTAAATATCCCTTTGAGTCAGGCTATCAGTGCCTGTTGGTATGATGTCATATTTTCTATTCATCTAAAGGATTTTTATTGCATATATTTCATGCACATAATATAAACAAATAATTCTTAGAAAGCTAACATATTCGTGATGCATAGTTATTAACTATTTCATGAAGATAATGTAGTTCACAAAAAGTATTGTATATCCTTAGCTAAACGTTCAAATAAAAGTTAATATAGTAACGACTTCATCAAATATGTTTTAGGTTTTCTACCAGAGGATATCTAAATTATGTTAATATTTGTTTATCTTATTCCACTTAGAAAACAAATCTTATATATTGTTAATCACAACAAATAACATTTATGTATTATTTTTAAATCGTTATATCATTAAAAAACTTCAAATTTCGAAAACTTAATTATTTGTATTTGAAAAAAATTTATAGGTTATTCTTATTTATCTTAAAAACATTTCTCAGATAGGCCCCTACCTATTTTAAACTAGATCTTAAAAATAAAGTTTCCAAAAATTTCAATTGTGCTAGAATCTTTCATTATTAAACTAACTAACCTTAAATAAATGTAGTATATAAGCACCAAAATACAATATTATTTATCATTTAAAATAGTCTGCAAACATTAATTTTAAACAAAATCGTCAAAGTCATTTCAAAAATTTCAATTAAAAAAAAATCAGTTGTCATTGAACAAATATCTTAAATATTTTTTTAAGGAAAATAACAATATAAAATTATGTATAATATTCAAAAACTCACAGAGACCAACTTTGAACCAAATCGTTAGAGCAGTTCTTAAAATATTTCATTTAAAAAGAATCAGTCGTAAGTAATTTACCCTTGAACAAATTTTTCTACAAAAAAAGTATACAGTTTTATTCATCATGTCAAACCAACCACATATATCATTTCCAAACAAAATTCTTTAAGCATTTTTGAAATATTTTGAATTTTCAAAAATAACTCTTTAGTAAACTGTCCTTTAACTGTTTTTTTTAACGCCAAAACCTACTATACAGTATTATTTATCATCTCTAATACTTCCTATATACATACATTTTAAACAAAATTATTATAGCCTTCTTCGAAAAATGTGTAACTAAAATATCACTCATCAGTAAACTCCATTTAATTTGAGGGATATGTTAAAAAAAACTCCTTAGGTATAACCCTATAAAATCTAAATAGCAGGCCTGAAAAAATACAGCCAATCGTTTCGGATTCGTGGCTAGGATCAGAGAAAAAGACAGAGAGATAGATAGAGAGAATAATTTGTAAACCCCACTTTTTTGGGTTCTGGTTCACATAAAACGTAAAGCTTCATCATAATCTCGAAAGCGATTGTTTTTTCATAATGACATAATATTTCTTGATATGAGAAAGTAAAAAAAATTCATTTTGGTATTAAAAAATATTTCTTCGAAATAAACTCGTACAGTACATTATATGTGAACCAGCATTTACTGTCTAATTTCATAGGAAGATCCATATCTGACAGCTAGAAATGCTACTAGATTTACTTTCATGTGTATGACATATGACAAATTATGTAACATGAATATTGTCACTTTTGAGAAAGATCATCAATACCTAATAACACTAGTAAAAATGGTAAAATGTTATCAATTTTAACCACAAAAACAATGTTTGTATTTTCTAAATATTTATTTCAAACTTGATTCTCTTATATACCTCGTCTACTACTAACTACCCCGGCGTATCGTTCCAGTTTGACCTTTGATCCCAACGTGGAGAGTGTGTGTATTGCTATGATTACGTAATGTTTTTTAGCTCTCTGATTGGTTGCTACGCAATGATATTGTTACTCTCTGATTGGTTTACCCCTCTCCCTGACCCCCTTTCAGTGGTTTAATATTGTCTCATTTGGATTTTTTTTATGTCTGGTTATGATTCGGACGGGTGTTGGAATTTTTTATTGGTGTGGGGGAGTTTATTGTTGTAGGATTAGGACTGGGTGTTGGAGTTTATTTATTTATTTATTTATTTATTGGCGTGCAGTCCACGGTGCCGGGTGCTCCTCCCTCGGCATCACTAGTCAGCATCTTATTTGGCCAGCCAATTGGCGAAGAGTGTGACCACTGAGCAGCTGACCACGTATCATGGCCGTAAGGCCCCTTTCACTTTTCCCTCACTCCCCACCCTCCTTACATCACCTAGAACGAGCTAAGTTACACTGACTGCTCACTCTCGAAAAACTCAGTTGGACTGCCTTTCACTTCACCCCTCCCCTCACTTCGTCATACCCCTCCTCAGTGGGGGCGGTAAGATGTCGCAAACTTGTTATATTTTCGAAAGAGGATGGCAACGACCTAGAAGAGTCATGAACCCCACAAGGCCACATGGTACATCGGTCGTGGCCTTCTGAGAGTCGCTGGTTCTGATGTGCTTTCCCACCAGCCCCAAGGCCACTTGGCTCATCATTCGTGGCCTTCTGAAGACCACGGGTTCAGATGTGCTTTCTAAATGCCCACTTTGGGACTAATGATTCGATTTCCCCCCGACAGAAGCTTAACATTTAGATAGCGTGTACAATGGGATTCGAGTTTCGAAATCTTTAGCACAGCTAATGTATATTAGAATAGCCGTATTTCCTGCACCCCCCACGATTTTGCTGGTCAACCAGGTAAACTGTGTACCCGCATTTTTTTCAAACATGGATCACTTTGTCACCGGACGCCTTAGACCATGCGACCATTGATGCAAATATAAAATGGATTTTGACAGTAGAATGATCAGCCTCAGTACACACGCACGACAAGGATTCGAACTAAGCTCTTCAGGCAAGCGTGAGATAAGAGTTGATTTTGACCAGGTGAAATGTGTAACAGCATTTGCCAGAGATTTAAATGTGAAGTAATTAGCGTTCGTTGCCCTCTAATGGATTTGAGCCCGTAACTACTTAGAGATGTGTACCCAAATTTGCGTGGACAGGGATTCGAACTAAGTTCTTCAGACAAGCGTGAGATAAGAGATGATTTTGACCAGGCGAAATGAAGTAACAGCATTTTCCATGGTTTGAAATGTGAATTAATTAGCGTTTGCTGCCCTCTTAGGGACTTGAACCCCTACCTCCTTATGTCACAAGGCGAGATGTGTACCCACACTTGCACGTCATTGACAACTGAACACGAGGGGGAATTTAACCCTCCAATACCATCTGGATATCTTTGTCCGTATGAGAAAGAGACAAAATAATAAAATTATTGATGTAGTATAGTATAATTTGCGCTGGGTTGAAATGTGAAAATGGCCAAAGCTATTATTTATGCTTACTCATGCAATATATAATTGACACCTGGAAACGGGATTCGAACCCGGGAGTTTTGGCGCAACAATATAGAGGTTTGCATTCATAAAAGTAATTAGCGTTTGTCACCCTTGCAGGGACTTGAACCCCTACTTCCTCCCATCACAGGGCGATATATGCACCCGCATTTGTGCTGCAGGATAAATAAACACAACCGACGGTCCTTCAAAGATCCCTCCAACCAGCACTGGAGAGAGACGTCCATCCTCAGTGAAAGAGCTAGCCACAGACGGATAACTGTAAATAGCTCGGGCTTGGGCAATCGGCAATGCGGAAACAATATATCGACAAATGAGAAGCCGCCACCTTTACATGCGGCACACCTAATTTAATCGAGTATAAATAGGCCTTGAAATCATCACATTCAATTATTATAATTATTAATTGCTTTTAGTAAACATCACAATGAGTTTCGACGTGCTGGAAAATTGGCTAAATTCATGTATGTTTAAAACGTTTTGAATATTTTAATGGTTACTATTTTGTTTATTACTTCTTTGGTGTACAGCGGCATTTGTTCCTTTGACAGATTTTCAAGAAATTCTGCTCCCTCCACCTGCAGCGTTGGTAGCGCTGGGTAGCCTGGACCCTTTAGTTATTTTTAGCCAGAACGGAATTTTCCTGGTGGATAGCGATTGGTTAATGGGCAATTAACGTCCTGCTATAGATTTTATAGAATAGTCAGTGTTTTTTTCTCCCACGATCGTAATTAGTATGTATTTATTTAATTTCAGAATATTGGGATCCGTACAAGCTGGACACTGGTCTAAGGGAGTAAGTAGCGCCCACACAGGATTTAACAGTGTGTGTGTGTGTGGGCGCCACTTCTTAAACCCGGCGAAGCGATGGGCCCTGTACTGACGCACCTCCTAAAATAGGTCGGTGCTCTGCACGGCACCACCATCATCCTCATGCCACCATCAGATGTCAGCTCCCAATACCCTACCGACGCTGGCGGAAATTTGATCCCTGATGTTTGGGGTGAATTGGACGTGATAGACCGGCTGATATGTAAGGCTACCATTATATATTTTAGCCCCGTCTTCAAGTAACTATACTATAGCCACTAGGTTGGAAATAGACAGCTTATTACGCAAGAGATATCCACGTCCTCTCTTCCCTCCAAATCACCATTGTTTCTCCAGCATACCAAAACCTTTCGACAGCTGACCATTTCGAGAATATTAGCTCTTATATTCAAGGTATTCAACGTTATTATTATAAACAAGAAAAGAAAGAGAGAATTATAATTGGTGCCTTAGCCGTGTTTGCAATGTGTTAGATCAAATTCAATCGCCAACTTAACATGTCTGTATACTAAACTATCGATCCCGGGAACGATTCCCAAAACGGCTAAAAAATGTCGGTCTGATAAATTAACAGAAAACAGGCCGTATTTGAGGATGTCCTAGTCTTTAAGTAACTAGAATTTATAAATAAAAAAGTGACCCAAGCTTTAGGATGGAAAACGGTAGCGAGTTTAAATAAAATTATAATATTCAACGAAAAAGATGCTTTATTTAATTCTAAAACAAATATTTCAACCAATATAAAACTTAATTCTGACCATTAAAAATTACCACTCTAGCATCAATAGCTATTTCTACCAATTTGTGTTAAGACATGTTTTCCCCCGATACCTTATTTAATGCTAGATTTCTTCAATCATTAGCGTGGTGTCGTATACTTGATTACTAATCGAAATAACAGATGGCATTGCAAGTCACTTTATGTTCGAAAACATTTTGTAGGTAAACTTGTTTACTTAACGAAATAACAGATGGAATTGCAATTCAATTTAGAGACGAAAAAAATTTTGGGCTTTGCTGCCTAATTATATGGTTTTAATATGCGGGTAGTTTAGATCTAGTGTTACAATCTATTGTAAGTATACAGGCATTCAATTATATACCGGCATTATAATTAACATGGGGAATTATATTGTTTCTTTAGCAGATCATTAAAAAGAGAGGAAAATCCTATATATTGGTTTGCTGATCTAAGGGTCATGAGTTCAATTCCCTGGCAGAGCTAAAAATTTAGGTTTAACCTTTCATAGTGATAAATTAATTGCCCTGTAGTGTATTTTGTATATGTTCTAGGGTTCAAGTGTATTTATTACACATACTTTGCGAATAGTGGTATGAGTTAAATCAACTATGTTTATGAAAAATTGTAGCATATTATATTAAATACCGAAGTTAAATTGAAATTGAAAAGTATTATACAATTTTTTGTATCATTTAAAAGAGAATAAAATACGCGGTAGTTTGCAGAAAATGTGTTTGAAACAATTTTATTTAAAGTGTTTAATATGACACGTGCTTTTGTGTTATAGTTAAAATGGAGGGTGGGAAAAGCGGCTCCATACTCCCACTGCCACCGGCATTGAGACCCCTTAAATCCAACGCAGAAGCACCGCCACCAAGACAGGAAGACGGTGTTCGAGCCCAAGCTGCGGTGAGACAGAGTGTCCACGGTCCTCCTACAGCCCGTGGGAGTGGCGACAGCGGGACCATCGTTGGTGCCACAATAGGGAATTAGTGTCCCGGTAAAACAGATTGGTGGAGCTTTGTCCCAAAGACTCCCTCTTCGAATCATCTAAGAGTGAATTAAATAATTGAGGCATTTTTTATACTGGTAGAGAAATTACCGTATATCTTGGTACTCCAGCAAGCGATCGTAACGTATTAAGCTGACTTGAAGGAAGAATTACTAAAGATCAATCGACTGCAGGACCGTGGTGTCTCCACCGATGGTCATGTCGGCTTACTTTTGAGAAGCACGGACTTGACGTTGAGTCTTATATTCGTCTCTTTTAGGAGGGCGGATCACTTTTGAAGGACGCTGGTTCAGATGTGCTTTCCCACCAGCCCCAAGGCCGCTTGACTCATCATTCGTGGCCTTCTGAAGGCCACGGGTTTAGATGTGCTTTCTAAATGCCCACCTTGGGACTAATGATTCGATTTCCCCCCGACAGAAGCTTAACATTTAGATAGCGTGTACAACGGGATTCGAATTTCGAAATCTTTATCACAGCTAATGTATATTAGAATGGCCGTATTTCCTGCAGCCCCCGCAATTTTGCTGGTCAACCAAGTAAAATGTGTACCCACATTTGCTTCAAACATTGATCGCTCTGTCACCGGACGCCTTATACCATGCGACCATTGATGCAAGTATAAAATTCATTGTGACAGTATAATGATTGGCCTTAGTACACACGCACGACAAGGATTTGAACTAAGCTCTTCAGGCAAGCGTGAGATAAGAGTTGATTTTGACCAGGCGAAACGTGTAACAGCATTTTCCAGAGATTGAAATGTGAAGTAAATAGCGTTTGTTGCCCTCTAATGGATTTGAGCCCGTAACTACTTAGAGATGTTTACCCAAATTTGCGTGGACAGTGATTCGAACTAAGTTCTTCAGGCAAGCGCGAAATAATATATGATTTTGACCAGGTGAAATGAGTAACAGCATTTTCCATGGTTTGAAATGTGAATTAATTAGCGTTTTCTGCCCTCTAAGGGACTTGAACCCCTACCTCCTTATGTCACAAGGCGAGATGTGTGCCCGCACTTGCACGTCATTGACAACTGAACACGAGGGGGAATTTAACCCTCCAATACCATCTGGATATCTTTGTCCGTATGAGAGAGAGACCGAATAATAAAATTATTGATGTAGTATAGTATCATTTGCGCTGGGTTTAAATGTGAAAATGGCCAAAGCTATTATTTATGCTTAGTCTTGATATATATAATTGACACCTAAATACGGGATTCGAACCCGGGACTTTTGGCTCAACAATATAGGGTTTGCATTCATAAAAGTAATTAGCGTTTGTCGCCATTGCAGGGACTTGAACCCCTACTTCCTCCCATCACAGGGCGATATATGTACCCGCATTTGTGCTGCAGGATAAATAAACACAACTGACGGTCCTTCAAGAATCCCTCCAACCAGCACCGGAGAGAGACGTCCATCCTCAGCGAGAGAGCTAGCCACAGACAGATAACTGTAAATAGCTCGGGCTTGGGCAATCGGCAATGCGGAAACAATATATCGACTAATGAGAAGCCGCCACCTTTACATGTGGCACACCTAATTGAATCGAGTATAAATAGGCCTTGAAATCATTACATTCAATTATTATAATTATTAATTGCTTTTAGTAAACATCACAATGAGTATAGACGTGCTGGAAAATTGGCTAAATTCATGTATGTTTAAAACGTTTTGTATATTTTAATGGTTACTATTTTGTTTATTACTTCTTTGGTGTACAGCGGCATTTGTTTCTTTGACAGACTTTCAAGAAATTCGGCCCCCTCCACCTGCAGCGTTGGTAACGCCGGGTAGCCCGGACCCTTTAGCTCTTTTTAGCGAGAACGGAATTTTCCTGGTGGATGGCGACTGGTTAATGGGTAATTAACGTCCTGCTATATATTTTATAGAATAGTCAGTGTTTTTTTTCTCCCGCGATAGTAATTAGTATGTATTTATTTAATTTCAGAATATTGGGATCCGTACAAGCTGGACAGTGGTCTAAGGGAGTAAGTAGCGCCCACACAGGATTTAACAGTGTGTGTGTGTGTGGGCGCCACTTCTTAAACCCGGCGAAGCGATGGGCCCTGTACTGACGCACCTCCTAAAATAGGTCGGTGCTCTGCACGGCACCACCATCATCCTCATGCCACCATCAGATGTCAGCTCCCAATACCCTACCGACGCTGGCGGAAATTTGATCCCTGATGTTTGGGGTGAATTGGACGTGATAGACCGGCTGATATGTAAGGCTACCATTATATATTTTAGCCCCGTCTTCAAGTAACTATACTATAGCCACTAGGTTGGAAATAGACAGCTTATTACGCAAGAGATATCCACGTCCTCTCTTCCCTCCAAATCACCATTGTTTCTCCAGCATACCAAAACCTTTCGACAGCTGACCATTTCGAGAATATTAGCTCTTATATTCAAGGTATTCAACGTTATTATTATAAACAAGAAAAGAAAGAGAGAATTATAATTGGTGCCTTAGCCGTGTTTGCAATGTGTTAGATCAAATTCAATCGCCAACTTAACATGTCTGTATACTAAACTATCGATCCCGGGAACGATTCCCAAAACGGCTAAAAAATGTCGGTCTGATAAATTAACAGAAAACAGGCCGTATTTGAGGATGTCCTAGTCTTTAAGTAACTAGAATTTATAAATAAAAAAGTGACCCAAGCTTTAGGATGGAAAACGGTAGCGAGTTTAAATAAAATTATAATATTCAACGAAAAAGATGCTTTATTTAATTCTAAAACAAATATTTCAACCAATATAAAACTTAATTCTGACCATTAAAAATTACCACTCTAGCATCAATAGCTATTTCTACCAATTTGTGTTAAGACATGTTTTCCCCCGATACCTTATTTAATGCTAGATTTCTTCAATCATTAGCGTGGTGTCGTATACTTGATTACTAATCGAAATAACAGATGGCATTGCAAGTCACTTTATGTTCGAAAACATTTTGTAGGTAAACTTGTTTACTTAACGAAATAACAGATGGAATTGCAATTCAATTTAGAGACGAAAAAAATTTTGGGCTTTGCTGCCTAATTATATGGTTTTAATATGCGGGTAGTTTAGATCTAGTGTTACAATCTATTGTAAGTATACAGGCATTCAATTATATACCGGCATTATAATTAACATGGGGAATTATATTGTTTCTTTAGCAGATCATTAAAAAGAGAGGAAAATCCTATATATTGGTTTGCTGATCTAAGGGTCATGAGTTCAATTCCCTGGCAGAGCTAAAAATTTAGGTTTAACCTTTCATAGTGATAAATTAATTGCCCTGTAGTGTATTTTGTATATGTTCTAGGGTTCAAGTGTATTTATTACACATACTTTGCGAATAGTGGTATGAGTTAAATCAACTATGTTTATGAAAAATTGTAGCATATTATATTAAATACCGAAGTTAAATTGAAATTGAAAAGTATTATACAATTTTTTGTATCATTTAAAAGAGAATAAAATACGCGGTAGTTTGCAGAAAATGTGTTTGAAACAATTTTATTTAAAGTGTTTAATATGACACGTGCTTTTGTGTTATAGTTAAAATGGAGGGTGGGAAAAGCGGCTCCATACTCCCACTGCCACCGGCATTGAGACCCCTTAAATCCAACGCAGAAGCACCGCCACCAAGACAGGAAGACGGTGTTCGAGCCCAAGCTGCGGTGAGACAGAGTGTCCACGGTCCTCCTACAGCCCGTGGGAGTGGCGACAGCGGGACCATCGTTGGTGCCACAATAGGGAATTAGTGTCCCGGTAAAACAGATTGGTGGAGCTTTGTCCCAAAGACTCCCTCTTCGAATCATCTAAGAGTGAATTAAATAATTGAGGCATTTTTTATACTGGTAGAGAAATTACCGTATATCTTGGTACTCCAGCAAGCGATCGTAACGTATTAAGCTGACTTGAAGGAAGAATTACTAAAGATCAATCGACTGCAGGACCGTGGTGTCTCCACCGATGGTCATGTCGGCTTACTTTTGAGAAGCACGGACTTGACGTTGAGTCTTATATTCGTCTCTTTTAGGAGGGCGGATCAGTTAGACGCTTGAACCGTGCTCGATAACGTAAGTCACGTGTTGCAAAGAAATGGCTTGTTCTTAAGTACGGCACCACTGTACGTTAAATTCAGCCATTTTAAGGAGCCTCGTGGGAGTGCACGTCATTGTGATAAGCTATCCCCTGCTAGCACATATAGCCATGAAAACTAAGGGATCATTACGATTCAAAATGGCGACACACTTTGTCTTACCCATGGGTTTATTGTCGCCAAATCTATATGTGCCATTAAAAGAAAGCCAGGCATTCAAATACATCTCCAAACAAATCAAACAGGGTCGTCCTATTAAAAAATGCAAAGCAGAAGAGTTTTACCGTGATGCTCTTGAGAATTTTGTGAAAGTTGATGGGCTAATTGAGCTGAAACAATTTCAATCATTCCTCTAAGAATACAAAATCATAGTGTTCAGGTAACGTCGGGGGAGACAGTGCCTATATGAGGGGCCTACTCCTCCCGAACATTCCTTTAAGGGCTACCTTGATTTGTATTTTCACGATGATAAGCAAAACCATTTTTACGTCATAACATCTTTGACAGCCACATTTAAGTGCTTGTACTTTTGCCGCTAATGCCGTATACCGTTTAATCATAAGAACGAATACAAATGTGAATCCATGTCAAAAAGTGCTACGCTAAATTGGTCTGCAGGGGAGGTCGAACTGTAACCTGTAAAGACAGTGTGCGTTGGTTCACAAACAAAACATTTTTTGATAACCATAAACGTCCCGGTTTTGCAGCGGTCGCATGTCAGTCTGTGATGTCAAAATGTTTGTGAGGTCTGTGGGCAATTTTTCAGTTTGGAAATATAAAATTATTCAAATAGGTGTTATGAGACTTTTTGTAGAGTATGCGATACATATCATCCTTTTGGTCATTTCTGATATATGAAGCAAGCCCCTTCCAAGCCATTATTGGAAAAGATCAATTTAATGTTTGTGCTCTATGATTTTGAATGCAGACAAGAAACATTTCTTAAAGGTGCGGTCAACACGTACTTGTATGAGACTAACCTCTGTGTCGTACAGACGTGTTGCAAGGCCTGCCTTCATATCGATGTAAATGACCATCATTTGCACCGAATGCGGGGGTGATAGGAATCACATATTCAAGGGTGATACCACAATGGCCCAATTTTTTGGATTTATAGAGCAAACTAAAGCACATTTTTTAAGGATATCACCCTCCTAGGCCATAATGAGATAAGCTATGATGGGAATATTATTTTAAAATATATGATGAAGGTTAAAAAATTAGCTCCAGAGCTCTTAATGAAAGGTGGGAAAATCATGTCCATGCATTACGGCCCACTCCACTTTATTGACTCACTGAATTTTCTCACAATGTCGTTGTCCAAGATGCCCAAGATATTCGGCTTGGACGAGTCTTTGGCCAAGGGGCATTTCATCCATTTTTTTAATAAAAAAGAAAACGTGGGGTATAGGGGTCCCTTACCGCCAAAGGAGGACTACGGCATCAGTGAGATGTCAGTTGAGGGAAAGGAGAACTTTGAGAAGTGGTATGACGCGTTGGTCAAAGAAAATTATGTCTTTGATTTTAACCGCGAGTTGGAACTGTATTGCGTGAAAGATGTAGAGATTCTGCGTAAGGCCTGCCTAAAGTTTAAAGACATGCTTATGGAAAAGAAAAGTTGGATCCTTTCAGAGAGGCGTGTACAATCGCAGGATTGGCCATTTTGGTTTACCGCTGATGTCATCTTAAGGAGAATACCATCGGTATCATCCCTAACCGTTGCTAACAGTGTGCAGAACAACAGTCACACGTCGGCGTACAATGGCTCTTCTGGGAGGACCACCGACGCGGTGTCTCTATCCTTCATGCGGATAAACGCCTTGAAGAATATGTGTTAGGGTGACGTGTAGACGGCGTTGTTAAAGCTGGAGATACCACCACCGTCTTCAAGCTCTAGGACTGTTATTGGAATGGTTTCCCTCTTTGTTATCCTAACAGACCCACCCCTATCAAAAACAGCCGCCACAAAACCATGGAGACGCGCTATAAAGCAACTCTGGCTTGAGTGTAAAAGTTTAAGAATGCCAGCTACTAGATCGTAGAGATGTGGGAGTGTACGTTTAATGCGATGAAACGTACAAACAAGGACTTGAAACAATTTGTACTTCAGCACGAGGTGTACAGCAAGGAGCCTCTCAGTTCGAGGCACTTATTCTGACTGATTGTTTCGCGGGTACATTGAGAATTTTTTTGAAAATTAAACATAAAGCCAGCGGATGGTCAGAACGGTGTACCTCACAAGATGAGAAGTTAGCTTAAGTTCAAAATTATCAGGAAAGGTAAGGGGTAAAACTCAATTCCGGCTCTGTTTGTGAAAACCCTGGTCTCCGCACTCTGGTTAAACTCGTTTTAAATTCGCTATGGGTTAAGTTTGAGCGAATACCCGATTTACCACACGTAGCCGTTGTCAACGATAATCAAGGAATCCACAAGTACCTCACGGATCCGTACATCACCGTGGACAAAGTCATTGATTTTAATGATGATGTTATGTTCCTCAATTACAAGGATGCGCGTGACGCGTTGCGCCCTAACCCTAACACGAGTGTGACGGTGTTATGCTACACGACTTCTATGGCTAGGTTGCAATTATACAGCATCCTTGAAAAATTGGGGGAACGCGTTTTGTATCACGATACAGATAGCGTTCTATTCACGGAATGCCCCGGCGAGTTTGGAAAAGGGTAAGTGAAATTTCATTTTCGACGCTGCTCAATATGAACTGTCCCTACCAAAGATACTACGTCAACCAGGCTGGAACAGGAATATCTTCGATCTACCACGGTGTTCCCTATCAACGCGGTTACGGGATAGGAATTTTTTTCAGCGGTTATTTCAAGAGCTTCGTACCGTTGCTGAGAAGTTGCGCTAGAGAAATAGGAAAACAGGCGCTTCACACGGGTATCAACGTGCTCTCTGACCTCGCCAATCAGCGTCATCCTTTCAAAGAGGTCCTACGCCTGCGTGTCGGCGAGGCTGGAACAATTCTGAAACGCAAGGTGGAGCAGAATATCGTCACATTGATTAACGACTCAGGCTATAAAGGGCGTCTTAAGAAGCACCTACGTCAGTCTTCTGTCGTTTCCCGATGTAAAATGGTCAAGAAATAAGCGGTATATATTTTCAGTTGAAATGTCAATTCTACACCACCATTCCTGCGAGTGTTCCAGCAGTCCTACCCACACAAACCAGTCTCGAAAAAGGACAATGGCTCTAGTATAAACCTGTCTTTTCCCTCACCGATGATTTATCAATCTAATTTACCGTTTCCGGTCAAGGCGAGTTCTATATCAATCTTACACAGACTATGCTCTATCTCAGGGTGGCCATCATGAAACCCGACAGTGGTGCCTTCACAGTGGTGGATCAAATGGCTCCCGTTGACAACTGGTTGCATTCCCACATTTACACAGGTGGATGTGTTTTTAACCCAAAACTAGTCTCACCACCCAGCAACACGTATGTTTATAGATCGTACATTAAGACGCTGCTCGATTACAACAGTGACGCCAAAAGAACACATTTTACTTGCAGTCTGTGGTTCGCAGACATCCCCGGAACCTATGAGGAGGCTAACGTGAGTAACAAGGGATTTAAGGCCAATCGCAGTCTTGCCGCAAATGTAAGACGGTGGATCTTTTGTGGTATCTACTCGGTGACGTGTTTAACCAAGATAAATACCTTTTAAACGGCACTGAACTCAGAGTCAAGTTGGTCCGTTCCAGAGACGGGCTTAGTCTTATAGCCGTCCCTGAACTCCCTCACTTTAAGGTTCACCTCGCTGAAGCCAGACTTCTAATGCGACGTGTCAAAGTAGCACCTTTTATACTGTTGGCACATGCCAAGGCATTAAACGTCAGCCCCGCAAAATATCTCATCACCCTAGTGGAAGTAAAAACACTCATTATTTGTATGGGTGTGCAAGGGAAATCACTGGACAATTTATTCACCGGACAGTTCATCAAACGATGCATCGTGGGATTTGTATCAAACGAGGCGTTCAATGGAGACACCACTAATAACTCGTACAACTTCCAAACCTACTGCATGAACCATTTCTCGCTGTACGTGGACGGGGAACAAGTTCCTTTGAAACTACTACAGCCCAATTTTTCAAACGGCAATTATGTTATGTCCTGCCACACACTGTTTTCTGGAACGGGTATCCATTTCATGAATGAAGGTAACCACACCATACGGGAAGCCTTCACTAAGTGATAGCCTCTCATGGTTTTTGATCTCACACCTAATCTGTCCACCCACATGACATCTTATTGTAATCTGACGAGGCATGGCTCTCTGAGCACCGAAGTGAGCTTCACCAGAACTCTCACCGAAACCATCAACTGTATCGTGTACGGGGAGTTTGCCAACATAATCACCATCAACAGGGGCAGAAACGTCGTTACTGATTATTGGAGTTAATATAAGCGACTTCCCGTCCCTTACACTCGTCATTTAAATCAAGAACGTCATTGTGGATTTCCATAGATTGATCTGCGATAGCAAAGAGTATATCGTCAAGGAACTGAGTGTTGTATCTGTATTCAGTACATTACTTCAACATTGGGTGTTAAAACCCCCATACGCTTGCAAGGAACTTTCACCCACCACTAAAAAGCAAGCCGACTACATCATCAACAAACTGCACGGTATTTCTTGGGATAGCGGTGATGTGGATTACAGCCTGATCGAATCCCTCATCTCCCGTGCCACAACACGTGTAGAAACCGTCTACGTCATGGGGGCAAAAAAGATAAACTTTCTATTCAAATACACGCCTACACCCATTGTAGATCTGTACAACAGAGGTAGCGTCTTTGAAAACACTTAAATTGGGCCACACCATGTGCATGATACATAGTTCTGTATGGAATTTCTGTTTGGACTCTATCATTTGGGGACTTCAAGATTGGATGATTAAAGATGGACACTCACACCATAATACATGTGCTGAAAACAAACCCGTGGTTTCGTTCTGTAGAGTTGGCTGTTTTCCTGTTGATTAACTACCCGCACAAATAGCTTGACCTGCCGCTCTCGTCATCAACACTGATCCACACACCAAGCCTGGGACGCATTGGGTCGCCATATTTATCGACAAGAACGGCGTGGGAGAATATTTTGACAGTTATGGTTTTCCACCCCTTATAAAGTCACATCTGGCATTTATACGCAAAAACACTTCCCGCACATCTCATAGCACGCTACAACTTCAAAGCATTGCTTCAGATGTTTTTGGCCATTAATGTCTCATGTACCTTATCTATCACGTCCAGAACATTCCTATGAAAACTTTCCTAACCCTATTCTCACCCACCAATCATACAGGCAATGAATGACGCTAAGGGGGTGAGATATTACAAAACATATTTCAAGACTGTAGGGTCCTGCCACCCCTTGAGAGGTTGCATCAAATCAGCATGCGCCTATAAAAGGGGCGTCCCGACAGCGTGCCGGCCATAACCGTGACAGTCGTCGAAGCGAACAAACATCATGGAAGGTCAAGTCGTTTTCAACCTTAAATCAAAGCCGGTGAAGCTGCTCGCCATCACCTATATTTTCAACACTTTGTTCACGCTGGAAGAAATTAACGCCAAGCGAGTCACCGTCAGTATGAGCGTCAAGAACAACTTTATGTCCTATGTCCAGCCATAAAAATTAGGAGGGAATTGTGCGGTGTTTAACCGTACAGAGTGGCAAGAACTGGGCAGCTACAAGTCGGTCATATCAAAAATTTTCAGCAACACACAACCTCCTCAGAAGATTAGTCTGACTAATCATGAAATCTCTCTGAGACGCATGTGCGGTGATCGTATGGTCGTCATCAGCGAGAAACAAGACGCTGGACTCAAACGTGTCACCTATCTATCACCTAGCTTGGCGCGTCGTTGTGAGGTGTGGGAACTCAACGACGTCGTCATCGATCGACGGGACATGTGATCGACACCCGTCACCCACTATTGCAACGATTTGATCGACACACTTGTCGTGGATGTATGCGACACGCTAACAGAATTGGCGGATGTCGTCGATCTAGAACAGCCTACGGTGGAGAACCCATTGCGAAATCATTCAAGGTCTTGTCCTATTTCTGTCTTTACTTGTCTTGTTGACCCGCCAAACTGGCGCCAGTCTTCAGGGTTGTGACAGTGCAATGACGTAATCAGGAACACTCATTGCTGAGGGGGAGGGTTGTCAGAGTCAATGACCTAGCTCACGGTTTCAAGGTCACTATCTATTCCTGTCTTGTCACTCCACCAAACTGACGCCAGTCATCAGTGAAAACCCTTTGTGACATAATTCAATGTCACGATCTCTTCTTGTCTGGTCGATTCACCAAACCGTCAACAGGTATGAGCCACCGGGAAAAAAAACATTATCACATAAGGGGTTGCGACACCTGGAAACCCCATTACCAAATAAGGGGGAGAGGGTGTTGCAACACATACCTCTAAGGAGCGGCCACCTTATGGCCGGGAACCATTTCTAACACTCTTCACTACACTGCCGTCAGGAGAGCTTCGTGCTCCATGTTCCCTCCGATGACAAGGGAGGAACACCCGATGCCGTGGACGGCACGCCGATAAATAGATAAAAAAAACTCAAACGTCCCATCTCAATCCTACGACAATAAACTCCCCCACACCAATAAAAAACTTCTACGTCCGTATGAATCCTAACCAAACATAAAAAAATTAGACAAGAATAAACCATTGAAAGGGTGTCAAGGAGAGGGCGAAAACCAATCAGAGAGCGACAACAACATTGCGTAACAACCAATCAGAGAGCGCAAACAACATTACGTAATAATCCCAATACACACTCTCTCCACGTCGGGGTCAAAGGTCAAACTGGAATGATACGCTGGGCTAGGTAGTTCTACTGTAGGAGTGTACGTAACATATTGATAGTTAGAAAAAGTTACCAGCCCTATTCTTATGTATTCATTTGCCAAACCATATGATCTGAAAGACCATGTACCAATGTACCAATTAAAACTTTCACAACAAAAATTGTTCGATAATGTTTTTGTTTTAACCGTTTTTAAATCTTCTGCTAGATGTCAGTCACCACCACTCCTATAGTGAATGTTCTATTACCTCAATATTTCTCCAAAGATTTATATTATTTGTGGAACACCGGGTAGCTCATCATACCTCCGCTCTATCTCCGAACGACTCCATATTGGGATGGTATTTTGTTTCAGTCGAGTTCTTCCCGTACCAAGCACAGGGAGATGAAGTCGAGAGATTTTGGAGAGGGGGAAGGAAAAGTTGAGTAAGGTAGAGTAATGGGTGGGAAGGGGTAAGGAGGTAATGTGGGAAACTCGGCCAGTAGAGACGGACGAGCATTGATCTGTGGGGGACTTATTCTTTTTATCTTCTTCATAAGCCTGGACGAGGGTTGGTCAACTGAGTTTGGGATCAAATAAAGTGGCATTCTGTTGATTTGAAGTTTGTTTACATAGTTTATCGTAAGACATTTATTTCCCGACACATTGTTAGTTTTTTTAATACACCCATGTATAAAAAATTACTAAACAAAACTTGTTTTAGCCAGTTAGTGATAATGTTATTTACTATACCATACAGCATACTTAGATTTACTGCTTAGGTATAATATTATATTTAAAAAAAATCTTGTTAGAGAGGTTTAAATAATATATTTCAGCTTTGTTTCAATGTTTTGTCTACTTACTTAAGGTGGGATGGAAGGGAACGTGGGAAAATGTCGGTGTTTTTGCAGTTTTTATGGCAAAACATTTTTTGACTAAAATAAATGAAATATTGTTCCAGAACAATAGAGTTTAATTTTCTTCACATGGTGACCTAAGCAGTATTGAATATTTGTCATGAGCATAGTGGAAAAATGTGTCATTAAATTCCATGATACCCTTGACAGATATTCAACAACTGTTGGTATCATCATGTGAATAAATTAAACCATATGTTTTTAATGGATCAATATTTTATTTATTTTGGCCCAAAATTTTTTTTGCCGTAAAAACACTGGCTTTTTGGCACATCCTCTTCCATCCCACATCCATAGGTGTGTGATACAGTAGATCTCTTTATCAAATAACGGGGTGTAGAGTGAGGGTTTTGGTGTTATCTTAGCTACTATTATTTACCAACAGGTGGCGCTGGATATAATCACTGAGGGAACTGCATGGCTACTATTGAGAAACATCGTTATCATTCTTTTGTTTTTGTGTGGTTATGTTCCCTTCAAATATAAGTCAAGTTTCGCAACGCTGGTTCTTTGATGTTGACAGTAGCTCCTTCTTACCCCCAACACACCACCTTCTGACATTATTGAGAGCGAGGAGATTTGGCAACATGTTATTGAGAGAGAGTGAAGATAATGTTTTTCTCAATAAGACCTTACAGTTCCCTCAGAAATGATATTGTGTGTAGTTTTACAAGTTACTGGTTGTTATTTATATACATAGAGTTTTTAAAATAAAGAGGGCTTAGAAGAAGAGAGGGAATGCAGATATTAGAATGTAGCGAATCCTTGAATTCCTTTATAAGCGAGTCAAGTGAGATGCAAGTGCAGTACTAGTGATGGTGAAGGGAGTGGGTCAGTAGGTTTAGACTAGCCAGCTCAAACACCCAAAACAATTTAATAGTAATAAAACTTTTAACAATTACGTGCTTCCATCCGTCACTCCTTTGGTAGTTAGCACAGCAAAGCATTTACTCAAAATTAATTATGTAATATTGCTTTTAGATTTTAAAGTGTAGACAATGCTAACAATTATGTAAGACATGATTATTAAAAAAAGTTTTGTAAAACCACCCAATTTTATCAATTAATCACAATGGTCACCACTGAACCACTTTTGAATTTTAAGCTGCTTGAATTTAGCTTTATGATTAAAGAAAGAAACTATGCACCACAGATCAAACAACAATAATCATTTCATAAAAATAAAACAATAAATATTGTTTAAAAATGTGTCTACCTATTTTTAATACCTTTTTAAATATCAGTTTCAACAGGTTTAGTGACAGTGTATTCCTCAGACCACTCGGACACCTCTGCTATCTTACGTGCTCCACATCGGGAAAAGAAAGGAAATATAGTTAATATGAAGTGTGCCCATATTTGGGGGAATGAATAATGGAAGGCAATAACGTAATTTCAGTAAATTATATTCTGCCGGGCTTCAGATGCATAAATCCTTCTCACAGGTAACCAACACGAGACTGATGTCTTTTTACGATTGCCCACCAATCATGGTAAAATAAAATAAATTAATCGTTCCCAAAACACTTCTTAGAACATTTAGGAATCGGATGCCAAACGTTAACGCGTTCACGAACTTTTGTTTGATTTAGGTTTTTACTTTATCTAAACACCTCAGAGAGAAAGTATTGTGATCGTAAAAAAAATCTAACTTGGGATTTTGATAAATGTTGACGTTTAGTGACCCCTTGAAACAAAACAAAAGTTGTTTTCTCAATGCCGTCTGTTTGTCTCTACCTCGGGCTAGAGCCGAAACTATTTTACTGATAAGAATAAAACTTGCTATCTATGTTTTTTGAGATTATATATATTACCCTATATTCAAGGGTAGTTTACTGAAGATAAAAAAAAGAAAAAATCTATTTTATCAAAATTTGTTTGGACTATTTTGATTAAATTTCATATCTAGACACTGTTTATCATTATAAATAAGATGCCAATTCACATTTTCTCGTGAAATTACTTTGAGGTTACCTTACATAGGGGTAGTTATCTAATTTTTATTTTTTATCCACAACTATTTGAGATAGG
Source organism: Timema californicum (assembly GCA_902141385.1). Classification (NCBI taxonomy): domain Eukaryota; kingdom Metazoa; phylum Arthropoda; class Insecta; order Phasmatodea; family Timematidae; genus Timema; species Timema californicum. The sequence continues at coordinate 204,867 of CABFOW010000226.1, forward strand.
AAATAGCTTATCATTAAAAAGTTGTATTTCTATTAAAGATAAAAACCTTTTATTTGATTATTTTTTTATAAAACCAATAATTTATGAGCTACAAGTAAATATAATACTTATATACTTTTTAATTTAGTTACTTTAAAATTTATTTGATTCTTATGCTCTTTGGCGGACAGGGATGTTTCTCTATTCTCAATTTTTCTGTAACAGTGTTCCTAGTTCCTAATGTCAAAGAGTAAGTAAAAGTGTATATTATTAATTTTATTATCTTTGGTGTATTGTTTATAATTCCTCCCATCTGCATCTAAATCTTCCCAATAGTCTATTCCCATTGGGTTTGCTAGTCAATATCCTGAACAAGGTTCTAGATTCTTCCATTCACGCTGCATGTCCTGCCCACCGTAGTCTACGAGAATTGCAGTGTGTTAGATCTAATCCAACAAGCTATTAAAAAAGTGTATGTTTTATTTATTTATTTATTTTATATCCGCTTAAATATTATATTTTAAAATTGCACGGGGAATATTACGTATTATATTATCAGTGTGAAAAAAACACAATAGATTTGTAACATTTTCTCAGAAGTTCACTAAGTATGTTTGTCTCATGAATGAAACTAAAATTATGTTTTTAAAATGCCCAACCACGCCATTTTTAAAAACTAGTCACACCAATATTACACTCGTATTAATTGGATTTGAAGGGCTATTATTATGAATATTATCAATATATTAGCTATGATTAATTATGACTGAAATAATTTAATATTATTCTTAAAATTCTTTAAAAAATACGTTTTTAGAGGAATAAGCTTGAAAACAAAATCTCGTTTTCTAAAAATAAGTGAAAATATATTGTTTGTATCACTAACTTGAAAAATGTCATTTTAAAAACCACTTGACCAAATTTAAAATGTTATCAGGAAGTAAATTATATAATGAAGTCAAATACGTAGAACAATGATATATAAGTTATATTAAATAAAGAATGACGTTGATAGCTAGTATTGAATTTATTTTTAAAAAACACCCTCTTATTTTATCTTAATATTTAGAAAAATTTCCCCGGTCGAGCGACAAGCATATCGATCATTACCGCTGCCTCGTAATTTTTACCAAAAGTTGTATCGCAGCAAGGGGAAGAAGATCATTCTTCAGTAAAGACGGGAAACAAAAGTAATGAGTTTTCTATGTATAGCAAGCCTTACAGCCAATAAAGAGAGGGTAATTTTAAGGTTCTTAAGGGAACCAACCTAAGCCATGTATGAATATTACTCTCGTGTATCAGAGTGTTCTATACACAGCGGCTAATGGGCCAAAGTCCAAAACCCCTATAATTGTTTGACTTTCCTCTTAAGGATCACTTTTGAAAGTAGTGCACAATATTATTAGTTCACTTTCAATTAAATGGATACGTAAAAAAAACATTGTGCATTTCAAAAAAAAATTGTTTATTGACTCTGTTTGTTTTTAATACATAGACCCTCGCCTTGTCTAAGAGGTTAAATAGTGCTGTTTCACTCATTATTAAAATTTATATTGTGGGGAGGAGGGGGATGGGGCTCGGTAAGCGAGAAATTGATGCGCAGACTTTCAGCACTATATCTAATTGCATATCTGAGGAAATTGCAGGTCTTATGGAGAAAATGTTTATCTTCGCTCTCTCTCTGTTACCGGTTGCCAAACCTTCAAGTTTTTTGATTGTTGGGAAATAAGGGGGGAAGGTTTACTTGGAAATTCCTCATTGTAAACAATGTGGCATGGGGAGGTTGGGGGTATCAATTGACGGGCAAAAACATTTCCTATCGGTGTACATCCTTTTCTATAAACATTAACTATTTCCAAAATAGTATTTTTTTCCATATTGAAGTATATTAAGGCTTCTCTATTTCCCACGTAATTACGATTAAACTTTTTTTTATGTATAAAGCTTTTTTCCTCATAATTTATATACAAACAATATGCATTGCCTCTTGATTTTCTGAATTTGTTCCGTCTAAACTAAAATAGGTGTAGACTCTTAACACCATTGCCCTTTCTTTTTTACTAATATTTTCCTCTTGGAATGTAATTACTTGTAACAAGCTGGAGACCTCATAATTTTTGCTATACTTTAACTGCTAACAATACACTATTAATCAAATAAATATATTAATATACACATAAAATTATAATTCCACAAACTTACGCGGGGAAAAATCATACAACCAACACACACACAAAATCTTAACGTGATCAATAGAAAACGTTCTACACAGATTACTAATAAAATTTGTATTTATTTAGTGAATGTTTTTGAGATAGTTATTAGGAACACGAGACTCAAGACTACTGTAACCTTACGACTGTGCTGGAGGAAGAAGCACCAACTACTTGCAACAACGACAGCCCAGAATTGCCAAATTTTATATACATTCGAAGGAAGACTGATCACGGAAAACAAAATAATGACAACGCTGTTGCTCAATAGTAAGCATGCAGTTCTCTCAGCAATGAAAGCAGGTGTAAGTCAATATTTAATTCAACTATACGCTATTTCAAAATAAGATTCAACCCAAAATAAATTTGAATGGTTTCAACAGGGCTCTTATTTTATTAACAATCCTATAGTTTTAGTTTTATTAATTTTTTTGTGTGTAAATATGACACTATCTCAATTCCAATGCATTTTTAATCTTATTTGTGGAGCTATGAGACTAGGCTTGATGAAAGGGGACTCTAGATTTAGCCTTCCTCTAATAAATAGAATAATTTTTTGACATAACGTGACAAAGGCTGGTTGTAAATGACGGTCGATAGGGAGTATAAGATTAGACAGAATAGCTAAGTAGTTCTAGAAAGTGACACAGACCATTTTATTTTAAGCCTTGTAATGGTGACCTGGTGGTCTAGGGGTAATGGTGTCAGACTTCTATGCTGGCGGCCGGGGTTCAATCCTTGGTCCCGGCACAGACTTATCTGATTACCAAACCCTTCTTTCACCTCTGACAAGACATCTTGTGAATGTGGGGAATGCCAGGCCTCCACCGTGGTTCGGATTCCACGTTAAACTGTAGGTCCTTCATTTCCTCTCACAATCACTCTACCATTACACATTAGCGTAAGTGCGTATAACCCGAATGGCTAGTAAGACGCGGTGCTAATAATAATAATAATAATAATAATTTAAGCCGTGTGGCCTGACAGCGATTGATACTTTCTCGCTGACTGAGGCGGCCACCTGAAGCCAATAAAGGTATTCCTGCCACGGAAGAAACAACTTGTTCATGTTTTTGTTACCAAACCAGGCCCAATGGGGAGTGGCTGTAAATGTTATAAAACAAAACAAATCGCTTTTAAACCCGAACAATGTTCCTCTCCACAATTGTAAGCATTTAATAATTTTGAATAATCTTTTTATTATGGTGGCCAGTGGTTCAGGAAGAAAGTCTATTGGTCCTTATTTATAAATTGTTGATCACTAGGAGTTTTTTCCCCTGAATCTGAGTCTTTATGTACAAGAATTTTCCATGGCGAGTTAATACACAGGTTGTTGACTAGAAATAAGGCTCTCTTTTATTATCTTTCTTCTCTTTTGTTTCTCAATTCACAATTCAAGTAGTTTTCTTTTCTCTAGGATGCATTCTGGAATATCTACAAACACCCTCCGTGTGTAATTATGTTTGTTGCTCCTCTTTCAGTGTTAATTAATACATTTAATTAGTAAAAGGTGTCGACGGCCACTTTTGTTTTTTATGCTTCGAGGATCTAGGCTAGCAGATTAATTCAATGTAACAGTGACTAATAAATGGGTAGTTTATTTATTAGGTGTTATGTCCATCTACAGGTCCATTTCCTCTTCCAAATTGAGTCATTCAGCATGTCCTAATAACAGCGTCATCTTCTATCCTTGTTTGAGGTCATCAATCAGCTTTAATTGTGGTCTTCTTGGTCCCTTTTTGCCTAATGGAACCCATCCAGTGAACTTTTTACCTGCAGAGTT
>CABFOW010000226.1:209535-244710 GCA_902141385.1 Timema californicum
ACGGGCAACGCCGTGCGGGACTGCTAGTCACAATATAAAAATAATATTCCTCACTGAGAGTAAATATACGTAAAGTAGAATCCACACTCATAGGACTGTGTTTCAGCTGTGGCATGCTGAAAACTATCTCAAAAATGTAATTGTTGAATATCTGTCATGAGCACAGCATTAGATGACAAACATTTTAAATTAAGAGAAAAAGCTATAATTAAATGCAAGGATACCATTGACCGATATTCAAGAATGGTTGATATCACCATGTGAAGAAAATAAATATGTATGTTTATATTGAAGAATTAGTTATGTATGTTTTACTAAGAACATATTTTGATATAAAAGCTGTAAGAATATTGCCTTAAACTCATATTCCTTTAAGCTCCTACACTTTAACACTTGCTACGTGCAGAAACGGACATCAGCTAACACAATCTCTTTCGTGGCCAGCCTGTATATGATCATAATGGTTTCGCAAATGAAATGAGGTCAACACGAAATGAATGATTATTTTTTAATATATAGTTGGCAGTGATAGTATATTATCTATATTGTGTTAGTTAAATTAATAAAACATTATATATATATATATATATAACTATTTATTATATGTCACTTGATACACGTCACACGTCTCAGATAGTGTGTGTGTGTTGGTGTGTGTTTGTGTGTGGCCGTCAACAGATTTATGATACATTCACGATATAATTTGCTTTATACGTGATGTAATATAACTACTTATAACAATCACGCCTGATTTTTGATTATAATAATTAAAATCAGGGGCGACTACCCGAGGGGCTAATGCGAGGTGTTGACAGATGATTTACAAAAACATGACCCCAAAGAGTTGACCCGGGAGCATCCTTGGCCTAAGTATGGCGATTCAAGAGTAACGAGTCTACTTTACTCGACTCGACCGACATTTTTTTTAATATCAGCAAAACACTCCCAATGATCCTCATGATCCATCATGGAGCAAGTAGCCTAATTGTCCCCCTATACCGTTATCGGGGGTGGTGGTACCCTGAGTGGTCCAAGACAAAGGAAGAAAACCCCAACCCCCCTCACCTTAAAATATTTTAGGACGCTATTGTTTGTGCTGGTGAATCACACGATATTCCTTAATACCTGGCTAGCAAGCTATTAACTTTGCAATACCTCGTTACTGCCTGTAAGGTTGATAGCAACATACTATTTCCTAACGTATTAATAAAGAATTGTATCACACTGCTCCCGTTTGTTCGTTACGTCTTTACGGTCAGACCTAGACTGGTGGGGGTAGTCAACGGTAGTTTTGACCGTTATGGTGGGCGGCAAGTGGTCATAACAGTTCTAATGTACCCTGGCTCGGTTCCGGGTGTTATTGACGAAGAACTGTAGGGGAGAGCAGTGGAATCCCGCACATTACATTTATTAATATATAATTGAAAACTTTGTTTTTTATACATCAATTCAGTGCATTACGTTTATATACTAAAACTAACATTCTTTTATAATTAATTAAAATATGCAAACAGTCATTGTGCTTCATTGTTTACCCTGGTAGGGCAATACCCCACAGAATGGGGAAATACCGTACAATTATGATTATTGATTTATATAAAACTATACTTTGCGATACACACAAAGAATACAATTAAACAAGTAGAATTAACCCTGTATTAACTTGAATAAACTATGTGTATGCCTAAACGTACAACTAAAAATATAATAATAGTAAAATCATAGTCCATTTGTACAGACATCAAAAGATGGCAATATAAGTTAATTATATTTTACTTTTTGAGAAAAAAACACAAACGAAATTGTCTGCCCTTTCCGCTGCACTACAGTTAGCATGGACCCAACTTGAACAAAGAACACATCTGAACCACAACTCCTTGTTCCTCCCAAATTATCCACAAAACATACAATTAAAATCTGAATTGTTAAACATGGGCAAACTAATGGAAGAGTCAGGTTCAATATCATCCAGTTCATCGTCATCGCACAAGATTAATAAACTCTCTCCATCTTAGAGAAGTTTTTTCTGCACTAACAGCAACATTTTAGTTTTATTATTAATTTCATTCTTGGAATATTCTTTGTTTTTAATCCTACATTTCTTCTGTATTTCACATTTTCTTATGTTCTCCTTTTTCTTTTCTTCTTTCTTATTTTCTTTGATTGTTTTATGCTTACGTTTGAAATCTGCTTCTTAAAGTGTGCTTTTTATGGGCGTTGTTGTAAAAATAACAGAGCTTTGCAGTCTTGATGAACGGGGCTGTTTTGATGGTTTATAAGCGAGAATGGGTGTAATATCTTTAACAGGAACTATTTTTTGAAGTAGATGGTTGTTGAGTGTCCACTGTTTTAGTCTTGAAACATGCACTGTTTTCTATGCTTTCCTGAACGCCGTCTTGAACATCTTAGATAATATTAACAGCTTGGGGAATTGTTGCTTGTGCAAAGTCTTCTTTCATGAATTTTTGTTTGGGTTAAGTGTAAAGATTCCTAACGAGGAAAACCCGGATACTCCCTTTTCAATTGTTGTTATCCTTATGAAAGGCTTATTTAAAAGGGAAGCAACCTCATCAGGTCATATCTTCTCATAAGAAAAGGTTTTGAGAAGTAATTCACAAACTCTGTTATAAGCAGTTTTCAGCGGACCAAAAAGGGCAAAGTCCAGAGGTTGAAGTCTATGTGATGTGTGAGGTGGAATTGTCAAGACTACGATTCCATTCTCTCGACAAAATGGGAATTCCTGTAGTGGTTTGTGAGTGCCATGATTATCAATGATTAGTAGAACTGGTTCGTTCTTGGTTGGTCTCACACATTTCTCGAAATGTTGAAGCCAAATAATGTACAGCTCTTCATTAATCCAGTCATTCTTAGAACAAGGATAAATAGCTTCTTATGGACCACCTTTGGCAAGTGTATCACTCATCCTTAATCGAAGAAAAATAAACATAGGGGTACAAAGCTTCCACTTGCACTCATAGCAACACATATGATAATATTTTTGCCTTTCTCCCAGCTTTTCGTTGATCCTATTTGCTTTCGTCCCTTAGGTCCTAATATTTTCTGTGGAGTATGAACTGTTGATATTCCCGTTTCGTTCATATTATAGATTCTCGAGCCAAGGAACTTGTGTTTTTCCATCACTCCTTTCAAATTTGAGAAATATTCTTGCACAATATCATTATTGAAACCTAGAATTCGGCTCACGCTTTTTGCCTATTGTTTCCGAGGGATTATTTCTTAATTTCGCCTCAGAAACCCGCAGAGCCAGTCTTTACCATCAGTTTTCAAGGTGGTGTTGAAATTGTGTAGCATGTTATTTCTACTTGCAAATTCAAAAGCGAATTTTTGAAGCTCTATGGGTGATATTCCATGAAATGTTTAGCCATCATAATGGTATGTTTAGTCAGTTCTTTTTCTTGTTTATCAGAAAAGGTAGCTTTTCTTCCTAAGCGCACCTCTTGTGACTGACCAGACTGATATCTATCCTTAGAGTATAAATAGGAATGCCATATGCTTTGGTTACTGCTCTCAGTTTTCCACCTTCATTCATTGCTTTTAAGGCTTCTTTATCACGTCTCCAGTCAATTTTGCTTTATCTGTTTTCCTTTGTATCTTTCTCGGCATCTAAAATATAGTAAAATATAAATTGTTTTTTATTTAAAAAAATATATTGATTGATATTCTATAAACGCTCGTGTTGTATTACAAATTACACATGCAGACTAATAATTATTAATAAAAATACAAATGTAAACCTGAGAATGAAAATCAAGTAAATATCAACATTATGAAATTGATATAAATCAAATCTACTATAAAAATTATCGATGGTCTTGAGGTAAGGAGCTTGCCTCAGGATCCGATGTTCGTGGGTTCAAACTCAGCTAAGGTGGACGGAATTTTAATGAGCATTAAAAAATTCGTAGCACAACTTACTTTGGAGGGGAAGTGAAGACATTGATCCCATGTCAATTTTGGTATGTAAAAGAGCCCTGGAAAGTATGTGAAAGTACCTTTCCATAAAAATGTGTAGGCTCTTACGTTTCCTTTTGTAGAAATCTGTCGTGTGGTGATATAATCACTTGGTTCAGAAAGCGCACGTTAAATACCTCAAATAAATAAATAAATACCATAAAATATACAGAAAAAAATATTTTTCTAATATATGGGTTCGTTTTTATATGTATTTTAATAATACAAGTTTTTTAATTTCGCGATGTTATTTTGTAAATTAAGTTTTTTTGGTACATTTTGTTTTTTAATATTTGGATTTATCTGGTTCAAATTTTCGGGTCTTCAATAATTGTAAATAACTATATTAAAGAACAAAAACAATTTCCACTTTCCATACCTGTTCAATTTTCAATTCATCGTGACTCTTACACTAGTTATTGGACTAAATATAATATCAAGATTCCGAACTATGCTAAAATAAACGCTTTAAATATTCTAAAGAAACCATACATAAGGTATAAATACATTAGTGTTCAATTCTAGTTAAATTCTTTACTTTTAAAGCTCGTGTTTTCGTGTAGGTTTATGGAATACAAAAATAAGAAACAATTGTGTTTGCCTTGTATATATGGCAAAAATATTTGTTTCTTATTTTTAAATTGCCGTAAGAAACAAAAAGGGGGTAATACCGCGGGAATGTCTTCTCAAAACGTTCGGGAATACCCCACAACACGTTCCGCCATTTTCTACCTCATCAACAAATAATGGGTTATTTAGAAGGAATATTTACTGGTATGGACTTATTGTTAAGAACGATTTATATTTGTAGATGCTTATGAAAGAATAGGAAATATACATCCAAATGGACTTAACTTTAATGAAATACTATCGAAAATAGTTAGCAAATGAATATAACTATAAAAACAATTATCACACACAGAGGTCACTTGTGTTTTGAGCGTACGCCATTTAGTTCACCCTATAAGCCGCTAGAGTATGCCATAGTAGGTATTTTTCCACAGTGAACAAAGTGAGCTGTATGAGCGTGTGCGTTATTGTTCAACTGTGTGGGATTCCCCCACTCTCCCCTTCTCTTTTATACGCGTTCGTCATGCAATCCGCTTAGTAAACATCTAGGTTGTAATGCTATGAGTGTAGTATTAGTAAACATCTAGGTGGTAATGCAATGTGTGTAGTATTAGTAAACATCTAGGCGGTAATGCTATGTGTGTAGTATTAGTAAACATCTAGGTGGTAATGCAATGTGTGTAGTATTAGTAAACATCTAGGTTGTAATGCAATGTGTGTAGTATTATTAAACATCTAGGCGGTAATGCTATTCGTGTAGTACTATTAAACATTTAGGTGGTAATGCAATGTGTGTAGTATTATTAAACATCTAGGCAGTAATGCTATTCGTGTAGTATTATTAAACATCTAGGCGATAATGCAATGTGTGTAGTATTATTAAACATCTAGGTTGTAATGCTATGTGTGTAGTATTAGTAAACATCTAGGTGGTAATGCTATGTGAGTAGTATTAGTAAACATCTATGTGGTAATGCAATGTGAGTAGTATTAGTAAACATCTAGGTGGTAATACCATGTGTGTAGTATTAGTAAACATCTAGGCGGTAATGCTATGTGTATAGTATTAGTCTTACTAAACTAGGTTAGTTCTATTTGTAAGATTTGGGGTTAAATAATTAATGAGTTTAGAGAGTTCATAATCTCTAGTGACCAAAAACTTGGTTTCATTGCCAAACATAATAATTTTAAAATAAATCGAATTATAATGTACACATTAGTTCGTGTCAGAAACTAAGTATAATTATTTGTCTGACAATCTCAAGAAAAAATGGAGAAATTCTCAAAAATTTCAAGATTAATATGAGAGATTCAGTCTAAATATTTCAAATAGTTTTTCGGACATATAATACACACACACATATATATAAATATATAATAGTTTATAGATAACAATTATCAAGAAACTTTCTCTTGGGCACTTGATATATGAAAAGTGAAAGACATATTAATAAAAATAAAACTCTTTTATTAACCTCATAGAAATATTTTTATTTAAAATTTCAAATAAGTTTTCTTTACGTTCACAAGATATTTTTAATACTTGAAGATTCATATGGGAAAGTAAAACAATCTTTAGTAAAAATATGTTTTTGTTTAAATTGTTTACGTAATTTCTCAACCAGGTAATAATAACAGCATATAGGTAGCCTATAGGCCCTGCTAAAGCACCTACTACTAAAAAAACTCATATTGCCATAAATATTTAGATAACCTCCAGCTAATATCTACCTACCATTCAAGAGTCACAAATGGCGGTATGAAAATTAAAAAATCTCTATAAAAACAAATCTTGTGTAACAAGTAGCGGGGGGGTGAGGGAGGGTACTTAAAAACGGCAAATAAAAAACAACACATCCTCTCACACCCACACACACACACAGAAGTAAAATATATATTTTTTTGTTTTACCATAGCATTACATGCTCTACCGGGTACCCGCCTCCCTCTCCGAACTTCTCCCTTCTTCCCTTTCTAACCTACCCCTTACCACCCTTTACAAACCCACACCCCTGCACTCCGGTACCCCCCTCCCCCACCAACCCCTTCCCTTCGTTAAATACTAACGAGGAGTGTCAACACCGCTGAAAGATGCATTACAATGTATACAGCCAGCCAGATACGTGACAACTAAAGGTCCTGAGGATATTTTTTACCTTTCCTTCAACAACAACAACAACAACAATATATATATATATATATATATGTGTGTGTGTATAGCAATAAATAAAACCAAACTGCAGATAAATGCTACAACGTTAAAATGAATTAAATAAAATTAGTATTGTGGGTAAAACATTTTAAAAATTGCAAAATAATTGATCATTAAAATTGAGTGTGATCGTAAGGGAGGAAAGCGTGTGTAGGGCGACTAAATCGTTATTGTAAAATCCAATACAAAAGAATAACAGATTTTGGATTTAACGAACACTTGCTTGCCTGTAAACAGAATTTTAATTATGGTATTTAATTATTTCACGTGAAACTGTTTTCCAATCAAATGAAAAGCTTTAAATGGATATTCCTATTTTTTTAAAATTAACTGATTAAATTAATTACTTTTGCGTTTGAGGTATGGTTTGACCCAGGAGGCCAAGCTTTTATCCCAAACGCTTGAACTGAATTTGTTTTATCTACCATATGATATTCCAACCTCTTTCCAGGCGAGTATTTTGTGTGTTCCTTAAGGTCATCCGAAAATAAATAGAATTATTGCACAATCTTAAAAAGTGTATAACCCGTTTCGGTGGCTGCGTGGTCTAAGGCGCTATTCTTGAAATAGACTAGACTGCCGATGACGGGAAGATCGTGGTTTGATCCTGGTCGAGTGTACTGATTGTGTTTTTCCCTAAATGGTTTCCCACTTTCTCTCTACCCCCAAGTGCGGATACACTTCATCTAAATTCAACCTTCTTCACCCCTAACCTTTCAGTGTAATTAGTGCACAAGTGTAGAATTAATTAAATCAGTTCATCATGTTCTATCTCTGATATCTAAATTTGCATTATTCTGCTCACTGTTTTCATTTCTGTTCTTTTATAATTGATATCGATGCTGTTTGATTTTCTCATCTTTAATATTAATTATTAATGTAGTTATTACTATTATTAATATTTCGAATTTCTTGTTAATGTAATTATTATTACTATTATTAATACTAATAGTAACTATTTATGTGTGTGTATCATTACATTACTATGATTGCTTATGTGGTTTTCTTATGTAACTATGTTGTAAATAGGTACTTGTGTATTTTTCAATCTGTTATAGGTCTTGTGAATGTTGGCCAGCATAATAATAATAATAATAATAATAATAATAATAACAATAATAATAATAAAATAAATTGAAATTATTTAATATAATAATAATATAAATATATTATTGTGTGTACCTCATATGAATAAATATTTATAATTAAGCTCATCCCAATAAATTAGTAATTACTTTACCTTAACAAAGGTACTCAATAAACGTAAAATAGCAAGATTTATGCCTTCCTTATAGCTTGTTAACTGTAATGATTTGAAATCATAGAATAACTATTTATAGCTTATAGTTAGAATTACACTCATTAAAATTGTGCATACAATTTTTAATGTTAAATGACCTTAAATAAAAATCCACCTTTTACTGTGATGTCGATATAAATAAAAGTCCACCTTTTACTGTTATATCGATATAAATAAAAATCCACCTTTTACTGTTATATCGATATAAATAGTGAGCGACCTAGTGATTCACCTAGGTTTCAAAGTTTTTCTCTTGTCTAGAGTTAAGGGAGGAAAACTCCAATAATAAAACATATTGTAACAATCTAAGTATTTAATGGGTTGTAGAGAATCTCTCAAATAATGAGTCACAATCCATTGTTGTTCTCCTGCCGAAGGGATCGTTAATTAACGTCTGACTAGACGAATGGAAAATAATTACGGACATCGACATTTCAATAGTAGTGTTTGTGATTGAATTATTTATTTATACATATTGATTAATTTTCATAAAAAGTGTTTGTTTATTTTAGAAAAGGTTGTACTTCCTTTCCAAACTTTCCGGTTACATTCTTGTTTGGTATGTTATGGTTTTGGTTTTGGTTTTGGTTTTACGGACCAGAAGCATGGGTTCACCAACCTACTACCCACCCCGGGCTAACCGCATTTCTAATTAAAGCATGGCCGAAAATGTTATCATTAATTAATTAGGGAAAACAGTGGAATTGACACCAGTGAAATAATTTTAATATATCTTAAAGAAAAATTAAACGAAACTTAAAACCGTTATTTAGAAAACGTTCAAAACTTTATCTAAGGGGGTAGCGTGCTGCACATTGAGTATAAAGGTTCCAGATTCAATTCCCTACCATGACCAAAAAATATACCATTGATGAAATGTGAGCTTACCCTTTCAAAGTTATGAATTTAATGGCCATGGGGCTGGATGTTGTGTCTATTCTAGATTAAGTTATGTCATTGTCTAATATATCATTAGTCGGTTAAGAAAGTGAAATAGGTCAAGAAATATCGAGTATGGTATATAAACAGTTGTGTAATCACTTGGCTGTGGCTCGGAAACAATGTCAAATGGGGCACGATGAACTTTAAATTGATTTTGAGTCTCCTGTCTAACACTGAAATGGATTTTACATGTTAAGGTAGACTTTGTATATGTGTTGTGTGTATGTATGTACTGAATATAATGAATTGTTAAAGTTTTAGTTTGGCTAGTAAATGGATAGTTTACATACATATCATGGTATGAAAACCATCTATACATAAATAATTTTTAAATTTTCAACCGAGAGGCGCTGTTAGTTCTAATGCGTTAGTAATCGGATCAAGAGTTGAGTTTTTTTTTTGTTAGGTTTTTTTTCAATGCTAGCTTAAAACTAACTTTGATGGCAACACCACTGCGTCACGTAGCCCTCTGTATTTATACATTTGTACAAATTCGTGGACTCTCAAGTAAAAGTGATCAAGTCCAAGTTGACCATTCTTTATTCTGGTACACTGTTACCCTCCCTTATGAGTGAGCTGTAGTGGTTGTCAAACTGTTTTTCTTTCTTGTATGTAAGCTGTAAGGATCGTTCAACGGTTGTTATCCATTGCAAGTGTGTTGTAGGAGTCGGTAAACCGTGATTTTCCATTGTAAGGGAGCTATAGACTCTGGTCAATGGTTGTTATCCCTTCTTGGTGAGCTGTATGTGTTGGTTAACTGTTGTTCTCCCTTGTAGATGAACGGTAGGGGTCAGTCAACGGTATTTATTTCTTGTGGGTGAGCTGTTAGTGTAGGTCAACGGTTTTTCTTCCTTGTGAGTTGTAGGGGCTGGTCAAGGTAGTTCTCCCTTGTAAACGAGCTGTAGGGGTCGGTCAACAGTCTTTCTTCCTTGTAGGTGAGCTGTAGATGTCAGTCAAGGGTTGCTCTCCCTTGTAGGTGAGTTGTAGGGGTCGTTCAACGGTCTTTCTTCCTTGTAAGTGAGTTGTAGGGGTCGGTCAAGGGTTGCTCTCCCTTTTAGGGGAGATTTAGGGGTAGACCAATGGTTATTCTTCCTTGTAGGTGACCTTCAGAGGTCGGTCAATGGTTGTTTCCCCTTGTTTGTTAGCTGTAGGGACTGATCAATGGTTGATATTACTAATAAGTAAGCTGTAAAATCCAATCAACGGCTGTCCTCACTTATGAGATGTAAGAACCAATCAACGTGTATATCCCCTTGTGAGTGAGTGAATGAGTGAGTGAGTCCAGTAAAGGTTTATCCTCCCTTGTGAGTGAGCTATAGACACAGGTCAACACTTATATTCCCTTTTAAGTTAGCTATATAGGTCTTGCAACGCTTATCCTATCTTGTAAATGATAATAATCAGGTACGTTGGTTAATACTTCCACCTCGTCTGGAATGGTTTTCCGGTGTCGTGCAGGCTGGGATTAAATTCATAAATGGATGTACTTAAAGTTAGTTTGTTCTTTTTTTAAATGACTTCTCGTTCCCGCAATTACGGGTGCATTCTCTCGATGTTATTATTTCCTTATCTTTCTCTCATTAGTGTAAATACATTGACAGGTCAGACGGTTAATAAGACGGGATGCGTAAAAAAAAAAAGTGTGAGAAGCATAACAATTTGTTAATGACTTGAGTCACTTTTACTTGCAGCACCACGATAATCATCGCTTTCCCATAGGTGTGAATGTGACGTGTGTTCGTGTTGGCCGAAAGGGAAGGAAGGGTGTGTAGGCCGGTGAAGGATGCAGGAAGGGGAAGAGGGAAGGGGGTAGACAGACCTGTTGAGGCTCTAGTTAGGGGTGTGGGTACTGAAAAGGGTAAGGGGGGTACGACCACCTGGGGAACTATCGCTTGGAAACTACCCGCGGGAGTCTCTCGCTACTCCCTCCCTTCAACTCCCCCACTAAGTTCTCTCAGTGACCACATCAAAAGAGAAGAGGAAAGAGAGGTATTGAAAGTGTCAGTATTCTCTCTCGTGTGACTCTCTGGTTCTTTATTGGCTCGAAGTAGTTAAAGAGGTCGGTTGGAGGTCTAGTAGACTTTGGTTCGAACCCAGCGGCTGGTCCAAGAATTGAGAATTGGTGTGGTTTACATCACCTTTATCAAGTACAGTCTCTGCTGCTTTGTGTGGTTACTAATGGGTTGGGATAGGTTAAGCGAGTTTGTAAATTTTGCTCTTACGTAATACTCATGTGTTCAGATAGTGGAAGTTAAACTATTTATCTCTATTAATTGGACTTAAGTTATTAATTCGGTAAACTGCTGTACAATTTCAATCGGTGGCTCTTTACTCCTCTTAGGCAGTCACTTTGTTAGTCACTGTACTAATTATAGAGAAAATATTTTTCATTTATTTAGTCTCATATATTATTGGTACAAGGAAAAAAGGGGGAAAGTCTTATTCTAACTCAAAATGAGTTAGTGCTGCCATCTGTTAGTCAATCATGAGACTTTTCTAATGCACTTTAGATTACGATTAAAAGAGGTAGAGCTATATTTCTCTCTCTCTCTCTCTCATATATATATATATACTTTCGGCCACGCCGGGAGTGGCCAAAAGTTTACCATTAATAAATAATACGGGTTTATCCTTTTTACTTTGATAAATTAACAGCTGAGGACTGGATGTTGTGGCTGTCCTAGTCTTTAAGATAGATTATAAGCCGGCAGTGGAAAATATACGGCTTGAATAAAAAATTGACCCAGTTCACAGGCTGAAAACAGGATTGGATTTAAAATATATATATATGTATATTTGATGGGGTCCTACTGGGGTTTTAAGTATAAAAGGTATCTTTTTAGCACCGCTTCTTACTACCCGTTCGGGTTATACACTTATGTACTAATTACGCAAATGGTTTTAAGGATTTATAATGTTATATTTAAATAAATGTACCTGCATTTGTGTGAAGGGAGAGAGGAAAACAATTTTGGAAAAACTACCCTCAGTACACCCGAGAGAGATTCGAACCGTTATCTGCCCGTTATTTGCAGTTTAGCTAACTACAACAGTAGCGCGTATGATCCTGCGGTCACCGAAGAGGGTTATAAAAGTTATTGTCCTGGAAATTGTGTGATGTGACTTTCCCCCTATTTCTCTCGTACTCTTCATATTTTTCTCGTCACTAGTAACATGAATCCTTGACTCAATCGATAGCGTGCATACTTTGATTTAACAAAGATTCCATGCTTGATTTCTAGAGCGATTAAACAACAATTCTCATTAAAAGATATTGTTTGTTCCTTTCCAATGATAAAATAAGGGGTCCTGTATCCAATTTATGTTTTTTCTAAAGTTAAATTAATAAAACAAACCCAGAGCGATTAAACAACAATTATCATTAAAAGATATTGTTTGTTCCTTTCCAATGATAAAATAAGGGGCCCTGTATCCAATTTATGTTTTTTCTAAAGTTAAATTAATAAAACAAACCCCGTTTCTGTGACCAAATGCTCCAAGGCATCACTCTCATGTTATACTGGCCAGCTGATGTCGGGCTGATCTACGATTTAGTAGTAGGGCGTCAACCATAAACCACGTAACGCTTTTGGCTTACCAGTTTTGACACATCCTCTCTCCATGTAACATCATGTGGATATTATAGTTCCCCCTCCCGTCAACCAGGCCACGTGGTTTGTGGATGAATCCTACTGTATCTGCAATTCATTCTGACACACAGTAACCATATCCGAGATTATTAAGCTACCATTTAGGGTAAAAGAGTAAACGTATTACAAAATTACGTCATGCTCCTGTCAGGAAGTGAGTGAGGATACTTTAGATCAGTTGAGTGGTGCATTATCGGTTGATCTAAGTTTTTGAACACATCTCAATCTGAAAATGTAAGTGAATATTTACCATGCATGAGAGACGCAAGTGTTCCAGTGTCGATTATAATCAGGAGTCTCTAGGTGTGGTGTTAAAAGTTTTTGTACTTTATTACATAGAGAAAGTATTGTAATCGTTAACATATTTTGTATTCGAGATTATGAGCTTAAGATATACTAGTGGATCGTTGCAGCAATGGCTGCACTAAAATATATTCTAAACATTGTATTGGGAAAAGATATAAATAATAAGCCATCACTCGACTTTCTAGTTAAAAATTTACTCGTCAAAGGCCATCAACTTTACGAAGATATTTGACTTTCGATTAATCAAAACGTATATTTTCCCCTTTCACCTCACGATGAGAAATTTAAAACAATCTCACCCCCAACTGTTTCTATATATTCGTTGCACCAAACCATACAAGTAAGAATTGAGCTGTTATTACTTCTAACCAAAGAGAA
This sequence comes from Timema californicum, assembly GCA_902141385.1. Lineage (NCBI taxonomy): Eukaryota > Metazoa > Arthropoda > Insecta > Phasmatodea > Timematidae > Timema > Timema californicum. The sequence goes on from CABFOW010000226.1 coordinate 222,866, forward strand.
ATATTTTATTTTACTGAGAGGAAAATATACAAATCATAGTCTCCATGGTGATGTAAATAAAGTATGATTTTCAGACGAGCCACTGCCCATAAAGAAGAAAAATATGGAAAATTCAATAGTAAAATTGAGTTTTCATTTTAGGCTACTATTTTTGTCCAGCATCTTGGACATCTAACCTTTAAAAAGAGTGTTCGTTTGTCAAAATCAGTCAAACAGTTTTATCGTAGCTCCACCTACTGGAAATGGGATTATCAAATTATATACCTATAAAATATATAGATAGAAACATAATAAAGGCTTAATAAAATGTGATAGGGTGGTAATTGTGTAAATGTGTGTGTATGTGTGAGATTGAGCTTGTTAGTGTTAGAGATTGAGTGTGAGAAAGTGAGTGTGAAAGAGTAATAGTGAGTGTCGAGGAGGAAATGACCCCTTTTCTCCCCCCTCCCAGTGGAGGAACTCGATAACCCTCTCACCCCAATGGAGGAATTCGAACATGAAATTAAAGGACCTTTTTTGAAAGAGAGATTAAACCAGTCCTCGTGAAAAAACTCGACCGTGCCCTAGGGTTACTATTAGGTTTGTTTGTAAGTCGTCTGTTAATATAATTATTTGTTTATAAAATATACATTAAATACTCAAAAACCAGAAATACATTTCAAAATAATTGTACAGCCTGTGTCTACCTTATCCTCTTATCTTTATCATCTTTCCTTTGCTTCTGATGAATCTTTATGTAAAATTATCCATCATTCTAAGAGAGTGTAGGAGGTTTTGCTACCCCCACCTTAACCCCCTTTCATTCCTACTCAGTATTCTCGTCTCATACACCTGCAGCAATCCGTCTTGCCCCTCCAATCCTTCTAACCACCCCTAGGGAGGGGATGGAGTTAGCCTATTATAAACTATGCATAGACCAACCCACGCTGGGCCACTTTGTCATTCAACACAAAGCGTTTCTTTCTCTCTGCGATATATACTTTCTCTTTTTATCCTACACGCAGATTTTACGTTTTTTCTTCCCCACTAGACGAGTCTCGATGGACTTGTAAAACGTAACTATCTTTTTCTTTCCCCCCTTTTTTTTTATTCTTTTCATATTCACACTTCATATTTTATACTTGTGATCTCTAACTTCTGTTTTTTCTCTGTTTTTTTTAACCACGTAAGTAATGTTTCTGAAGGAACGATGTGGCTAGAGCTAATGCTTTTCTTCGTAAATAAGTTTGTTAAACGTAGGAGTCAGTTGTGTGAGTTCTGGATAGGTGCGGTTTTACACTATCCAAGTTAAACCTAATAGTTTTCTTGTTTTTATAACAAAAATGATTATATTTATTATGTTTTTAAAGGCGTTTTATTTTTGCTACTATATTAATACAGTTCAATTGTATTAGTAAAAACCTTTTGGAGAGTAAAACTTTTTTTTTGCTATTTTACTATAGCTTATTAAAAATATTATATAGTTATTGATTATTTATTTTGAAAGTGACAGAGGAAGATCTCGTGGCTTGACGTATTAACTCGTGAAAAGATATCCAGATCAGATATTACTCTTTCTATGAAAATTGAAATGTATTTTATCAGTTAAAAATCAGTTTTAGCAAATGTTTGAAGTGAAAGAATTGGTATTATGCTTATGTTCGATGAAAACCGTAACTCACGATGGCTGATATCGACCTGCGTTCCAAGCGTAACCAACCCCCTTCAGTGAGTTGCGTTCTGAAAAAAGGACCGGGAATATTTTACTGCCACTTGAGTTTAGTTTACACTAAATGGGTAAGAATGATAGTTTTAGAATATTTCATACAAGTTTTAGAAACCAATCATTTTACGTATGATAAAAGTGCTTTAATGGTAGGTAGAATTCTTCCTAAGGAATTTTTGAATCCCGGCATGGCAGAAAAAGTTATCACATCGTAAAACTGGGTTTCACTTCCCAGTTGTGATTTAAGGAACTGTGGACTGACTCTGGTGTCTTATATAACATTAAGTTGATTTGTTAGTCATGTGCTGATTCAAATCAGGTTGATCTAAAAATGGCCCCAATGAAATAAATTATTGAAAGTAATATTTGTATAATTTATCTTATTATAAAATTAAATCGACACTGACCGTTTGTTTGTTCACTGTACCTTACTAATGATTTTCACCATCCACCCACGTTTTATTACATGTTAAGTGCTATATGCATATATGATAATTACTTTAATGGGCTTATAATGAAAAAGGAAGCACTTTAGAGGTAATCTACCCGCATTTTCGTGGAAGGAGAGTGGGAAAGCATCTAGGAAATAGATTAGGTTTTGGACCCTGCTATCCTCGTCTTCATCAAGTTAGGCTAAAATGAGAGTGATTCCTTAGACCATTCTGCCACTGAAGCGTGTCTGATGTCTCGTTGTCATCCAGTTAGTTAACGTAAGGTGCGGCAGAAGGGTGCACGAGTAATTTTACAGTTTTTATATCATTACATTTTATTGACCAAAATAAATCAAATATGTCTCCAGTAGCAATGTAGAGTTTAGTTTTCGGCACATGCTAATATCAACAGATCTTGAATATCTGTAAAGGGTGTTCTGGAATGTTTTCAAAACATTTTAATTAAAGAGAAAATGTTTTGACAACATTCCAGGAAACACTTAACAGATATTCAGGATCTGTCGATATTAGTATGTGCAGGAAACTAAACTCTACATTGCTACTGGAGAAATATTTGATTAATTTTTGCCAACAAAATTGTATTCTATAAAAACTGAAAAATACTTGCACTCCCTTCTGTCGAACTTTAAGAGTAGCTCACGCTCAACTTAATTCATGGGGAACGAGATAAAGGAGATATAAGAGATACTTCAATACAACTTGTCGAAAGGATATTGAACACCATCACCAGTTTTTTATGTTTAAAACCTGAACCTCCAGCTAAAATCTAGGTAAGCTAGCCACGCAGTAAATCCTGGAAGAGATCTCATCTGTGGCACTCTGTCATTACAGTAAACATGTTTCATCAGTGTCATACAAGTTATTTAAAGCTATATTTAAATTTCCGATACTGTTTAGACACCAACGCCAAAACATTATTAAAAAACAAATTAATTGAAAATGTGTTATTGTGTACATGTCCAATTTTAAATATAGACACATTCGTGTAACCATTAAATGCTTTTAGTTTAATCGGTAAACAGGAAGAAAAAATAAATAGACGTAAAATCTGCCAAAACGATAAATTTAAACACTGAACGGCAAAGAAGGGAGGAGGGATTATTTAATTATGATCCGTTATATATGCGGTTCGTTCATTAGCACTATCAATTACATTGATTGCAGAACATAAATTCCTTAGGGGATATTGCAGTTTTATATCGCGTATCGAAAATAATTTGTCCATGTTTGCGTTCGATGATCATTTCCCCTTGGTGAATAGCTGAACTCTTTAGTCATTGTCCGACATTGCAAATTGAAGGATATGGGGTAGGGGATGTGCATGGCGTTTATAAAATACAAGAGTATTCGAAAGTGTGCGAGGAAAGGGGGTGATGAAATGAGAGGGGGGTACAGGGATGGGTTCAGATAGAAACAATCAGTTTTCTGGTTTTGAATTTGCTGAGGGTTAACACTAGAAACTACTGTGAACAGCGTGTCTGTGTTGGTAAGCCCCCGTCCCCCAAAACTTCACTCCTGTAACAATTTAAATCTATCTCAACCCGGCCCCCCCTTACAGCACGCCGGCCACATAATTACTGTGTATGGCGAGACAGTACCGATAATGAAAACTGTGCTTCGTGAATTAATGAGTCCGATGATAAAAAAAACAACTAAAATCAGGATTGTTTCACTTTTCTCTGACACAATAAAGTCTTCGTTTAGTATAACACACAAGTGTCACTTTGATCACGTGAGGCATAGTCTTTCACCCTTCGCCCAAGTAGTCTTAGGGGCAAGATAAGCTGTCCCGCAAGACATTCACTTGTGAATAGTTATCACCTACTGTCAAATATTGTTTCTAAAAATAAAGTATAAAGCAATACGGCCAGGGCTATTATTTTAATTATTATAACAATGGGTTAAGGATGAAAAATATATCATTTCAGAGTAAAATATACCCACATTTGTCTGTAAGGAAGGGTGGAAAATTCTCTAGATAAAAAACCTCAGTTCATCCAGTGGGGGTTTGAATCCTTAGCTCATCGTCCCCAACAAACCAGACTTGACGAAACTGATGCCTTGACCTTCTTGTCCACGTGTGTGTGAGTGGCTAACACATAAGATACCGTCTAATAATAAAGAACATAATCTAAGCTAAACCACTTAAATAGTTTATTAATATATAGGAAGAATGCATCCTTTCATTAGATAAGGTTCTGCCTACTTGATGGAAGTTTTCATGGTGGAATCTATCTAGTTTTCATCTCAGGTCACGTGGACTTGAAATTCCACTCTCCGCAACTCATCTGACCCTTGATTCTACCTCTCCTCACTACAGAGGCTCAGCAATGAATAGTTCTCTTTGCTAGGCTGTTTGTTTGAATCTTTGGGAAAATATAACTCTCCCGCGTGTGCATACACGTAACGCTTTTAGTTTTATTTCAATGTTTGCTCACCGGTTTGCTCGTTTACAACACAGCTTTCTATTATTTACCAAACACTCTTCTTGTGTCGAATTTTTCTTTCATTGACTTCTTTTAATTTAAAAGCATCCAGGAAGATTTATGTGTGCTACATCCATGAATAACTCAAATATCATGATTTGCGGATCATTTCAAAATTTTCAAAATATAAATTATTTTTTGCTTCATTGTACGTACAATAAATTTCACTAACTATTTAATCACCAATTGTTTTGTTTCACTATTAGAATTAAAAAATAAACTAGCTGGGCAAAACCTAAATATATAAGCACGGGAAATCCTATATTATTATTATTATTATTATTATTATTATTATTACTATTTATTATCGCATCTCACTATCCTTTAGGGTTATACGCATATGTACTAATTACGCTAATGGTTTTAGGGATTAGGGAGGTTATATTTAGGGAAAGTATACCCAACTTTGCGTGGAGTAGAGTAGAAGACCATTATAGAAAAATCACCCTCAGTACACCGACTGAGATTCAAACCTTGATCCCCCCCTTTATCTGCAGTCTAGTCTACTGCGAGAGGGGTGAGTTAGACCATCCGGTCACCGAAGCGGGCTATCTTGTTATTTAACTACCAAACGGGAAGATAAAATGGTCAATTTTTTGATGGTATAGTATATTATTGGATAAAAAACTTATTTTTCTTAGGGCATGCGAAGATTAGAAATCTCATGCACTTCACGGGTAGTAAGACGCGGTGCTAATAATAATAATAATAATAATAATAATAATAATAATTATTATTATTATTATTATTAGCACCGCGTCTTACTACCCGTTTGGGCTATACACACTTACGTTAATGTGTAATGGTAGAGTAATTGTGAGATGAAATGGAGGACCTACAATTTAACGTAGAATCCGAACCATGGTGGAGGCCTGGCATTCCCCAGATTCACAAGATGTCTTGTCAGAGGTGAAGGAAGGGTTTGGTAATCAGATAAATCTGTGCCGGGACCGAGGATTGAACCCCGGGCCTCCATCAGAGAAGTCCAACACCTTACCCCTGGACCTCCAGGTCACCCCATATTTAAATAAATAAAATATTTCTCCAGTANACCTTACCCCTAGACCGTCAAGTCACTCTATATATATTTTCAACATAGCCAACATATTTTTGTTTAGAAAAAATATCCTCACTAATATGTATTTATCATTTCGTTTTAATACCTATTCAAGTTAACGCATAGATGAAAATTACTCTAATGATATAAAGATGAGGAAGTAAGGATAGTGGGAAACAATTTAGGAAAAACCACCCTCAGTAGACCTGACCAGGATTCGAACCTCTAATCCCTCCTTTTTAGAAGGCCTATCTAATACGAGAGGGATGCCTTAGACTGTTCGGCCATCGTAGCAGTTACCTTTCTTTATTGTTTATATAATAGTGTATGACACTTTTACTAAAATATACTTTTGAACAATACATGTTAATTTTAAACACTTTTTTTCTAGCACAACGTCTCACTACCCATTCAAGCTAGTGGCCTGATTCCGAACAGTTAAGATTCCGAACATGTTATTTTTGATATATGGAGAGAAGTCCAAATTGGGGACACGCCATGTTGCTATGCTATCTCGCCCCTAATTTGATAATAGGGGTGGCCACGGGGGTTTAGCAGTCCTACGTTCTTTCAGCCTCATCATTATTAATTTAATAAGTTAGGTTGGGTTTGGTTTGGATAAGCTTGGTCAGGAGAAAAGCGCCATTGTTTGGTGGGGGCTGCCAGTAGTACCTTCCACCCGTGTAATCACCATCACGTAGGAATTCCCGCGAGTTGCTCTTTTACTTGTTCGCAATCTGGACATCGGATATTTAGGTTGTCATAACATTTTGTCCTGTTCGCAATCAGAACACAACCATCGAGCTATACGCCTAAGAACATACGTTTACCGGCCCATTGAGAGTTACAGTATATTTCTAAAAGTGTTTCCCAAATGTTGACGCTCATCTACCCCTATCGGGGCCATAGCCTACTCAACGTATCTTTCCCAGCTCTTCATAAAAAAAAGGAAACAAATTTTGTATATCTAGAAAAGTAAAAGTGGTCGTTCCTAATGTAATGTAAATACACATTAAGAACCACTTCTGTGACCGAATAATTTATTTCGTCACTCTTAAAATAGATTGGACTTCCAATTATGGAGAGATCGTGTGTCAAATACTGATCGGGTGTACTGAGGGTGGTTTTTCCTAAATGGTCTTCCACTCTGCCGCCACGTATAATATAATAATGCTGGTCCAATTCCTCTAAATTCAACCTTCCTCATCCCTAACACACTAGTGTTGTTTGTACAATACATATGCGTACAACTCTAACATACTGTAATACGTGGCACTAGGGGGAAAAAAGTGTTAAGCTTAGTGCGTTAATTTTAAACTTTGCTGCGTTAGTTTGTTTTTTAGTACAGGATTTGCCAAAGGTCATAGTAGGATATAAATTAGGCAGCATCACACGATCCAACATTTATAAGAGGATGTTGCGCACTGCAGTTTGTATGCGAGCCTTAAGCTCAGCCAGCGAACACCTGACTCTTGAACCCCCACGGGAAGAAGTCCGGAGTGGTTAAATCCCGTGGCCGCGCTGGCCAGTAAATGCACTCAAATCTGGAAATAAGTCGACCGGGAAAAGCAGGTTGCTAGACGGTCGTTGACTGGCGGGCAGTATATATAGGCTGTTGCCACATTTTGTTGAAACCATAGCTATGGCAGGTTTTGGGTGTCCAGCTCCAGAAGAAACAACTCGATCATAAGCTGGGCGTAGCGATCGCTGTTGACAGTAACAGCACGACCCCGAGCGTCCTCAAAGAAATACGGGCCGATATTGTCAAAGGACGCAACGCTGTAACACACCGTCAAGCGTTCACTGTGGAGTGGTTTTTCATGCATCTGGAGTGGGTTCACCGGTCCCCAATATAGAAAATTCTGCTTGTTAACTCCCGCGGAGAGTTCAAAATGGGCATCATCAGACATAAAGAAGTAATTCGAGATCTGCTGCTCAGCTGTCAAACGTCCAAGAAAATTTAAGTCAAAGGTTATACTGTGAACTTTATCTTGTGGCGTCAACTTTTGCACGTTCTTCATCTTGTAGGAATGAAAATTCAGGTCATCGTGAATGATCTGGTGCATGGAGCGAGACAACATTTGCAGCGTCAAGGCGTGCCTAGACGGCCGATCTCAGAGGACTTCGATTTAGCGGTTGTCGAGCCTCCTGCACCCGCTGAGGGGTCCACTGATTGCGTGGACGACCAGTTTGTTTGTGTTTTGCGTTACGGCACGATGCGGTGCTACGAAACTTATCACCCACCTTACGTTCGTCCGGGGCTCAAGGACTTTGTCAGGACGCTCCGGCCCGAAATGGGCTTGAAAGATTCTTTGCACAATGATGGCATACTCATTATTTTTTAAAATAATTCTCCACTGCGTGTGCGCGGTGCTCTACCGACCATGGCTCCATGATAACTAACTGCACTCCTTCCCCACGCCTGGCAGAGTCAGTATCTTAGGCAAGCGCACACAAACAACACCTATATCTATCTTACGTATGCGCATACTGCATGTCAAAGGAAGTATCTTATATACTGTTCCTAAAGTAGCCCCATGGCTTCTTTGGTGCTGACTGACAGATTACAGATGACAGTTGACAGCTTTAAAAAGTTCCCAGACCGAATTACGTATCCCTACGCCGAACTATATGATCTGCAAAAGCATGTGTTTATCAGCTGTCACTTCTGACAGTCCAAAATTTAGGTATATACCTAAATGTTGACTGTCAGAATGTCAGCTGTGAGCTGTCAGTCAGCACCAAAGAAGCCATGGGGTTACTGTATTTTGAAATATAGTATTCCGTTAATAACGTCATAATCCCTCGTTTATATCCTACTATGACTTTTGCCTAACCCTGTTCTACTGTACTATTATAAAAAAAATGTGTCATGAGTTAAAAATACTCAGGGGTACGCGTACAAAAGTTTGTGAAGTATTAATTCAAAGCTAAACGTATTATTCAATCACTCATATACTTAATAAATATAGATGTTTATAGAAAACCTTTTATGAATAGATAAAATTTGATATAATAATGATATTATTATTAGCACCACGTCTTACTACCCGTTCGGGCTATACGCATATAATAATGAGAATATATTTAATAGCTTCTCATTGAATGTTTGTTATTTACATTGAAAAATAAATATATTACAAATAATCTAATGTTTGTCACCTATAATTTATTTATCTTTAGAATTAGCAGACGTAAATATTTTATATAGAAGGGCACATTAACAAAATGATGAATTTGTGTGTAAATAAGTTTTCAATTTATTCACTATATCGTAAATATATGGTTTTTCAAAACAAATAGTTTATTCTACTACATACGCTTTAGCACTACCATTTATTTTACGACCTACGCATCAAACTTTTAGGCTTACATTAAATGTGTTGTGGAGTATCGATTCATTTGTATTTATATAATGTGATTGCTTAGAAGTTTACTTGGATTCACGTCCTGGAGCGTGATAACTAATCATAACGTATGTGTATTGCATGTATGTATATTTTTGTTTACATCCCTATTGGGTTACTCTTAAATTATACCACGTTCTACTTTATTGAGGTAGATTAATCTTTATCTGATGTATTTTTACTAGAGATAATACGATTATCGTTTTTCTCGACTCCAATACTTATATTTTAATCTATATATTTTGATTCTAGATTATGATCCCTCAACATTTACAATTTCGAACTTATTATATGCGTCCAACTTCACATACAATGTTATGTATGTATACACCTGCCTTAATTGATTGTAGACCCACTTCAGAGGCTGAATGGTTTAAGGCGTCACTCTGGTGTTAGACCGACCTTCTGATGACTGTAAGATTTGGGTTTGAATATCGGTCGGGTCTACTAAGGGTTGTTTTCGCTAAATAATTTTTCCACTTTCCTTCCAATCAAAAGTGGGTAGATTATCTATAAAATAATATTTATAAGCTGAGCGTGGTGATAAAAATAATAGTAGTGAGAAAATAAAATTGCTCAACTAAAATTTAAGGACTGTATAGTTTACTAAACAAATATACAACACCGATAGGTTGTATGTTACTTAAACACTTCTGTCGTCCCATTAACATTAATTGATATCAACCCATTGTTTTTATTCGTTGAAATTATAGGAACAAACACTCAAAAGGTAAACACTAGTTGAGATTTTGTTTGAAATCACCGTTGAGATGTAATTATGAATTAAAATAACAATTAACAGTATAATTACGAACGCCCTTCAAACCTTACTTTAGGTAAAACGAGGTCCGCCTAGAGATGTTATTTTCTCAGACATTTTTATTTTTTTTAACCAAGCATAAAGTAAATGGAGACGGGCAGTCCAACGTAACGTCGGCAATAATAAATTTGAGGCTATGTTATCGTTGTCGTATCGCATTTAGGTAACGTCGTTTACTGTAGGGACTAGCACTTTTTCGAATCATCTACTCTTCCTCCATTGATCAAGCGAGTTCCCTCTCAATATTTCAACAATATTCAAGTTATATATATACTTTTTTTTAGTCTTTCTTTGAAGTATTCATCTTTTGTCCCTAAATGTCCTTCATTTCCTATTCACGTTCCCCCTCTCCTCTATAGTTACCAACGTCTTCTCAATTTCCTTCTCATAGCTCGCATGCATGCAACAAAACGAAGTTTCCAGAACTACGCCTGATATCAAGTCCCCTCCACCCCCTTTCTTACCAACCCTGGGGAATTTTCAATGTGAGATGTTGGTAGTAGAACGGAACCTTAACAAGAGTAGTGAAGGACCGACAACCCCCTGGAGGTAAAGAAGTTGAGGGGTAAAAATTGTAAAGAAGAAGAGGAAGAAATGTAGAAAGATGGAATTTTTTTAATATTTCAAATTTATATTAACCGTGAGAGCTGAAATATCCTAAATTGATATATATACTAAGAATAAATAAACCACACAATAATTATTGTATCAACATCGTATTTAGTTTTAACCAGTGTCATATCGTGGAGTTTTGTCAGCTTAAGCAGAGCTTCTTAGAAATTTGATTGATACAGGTTCTAGCCCACTCATTCCCTATTTGACCAATCATGCATAGTTCCACTCAAAATATTATCACATTGGAATGTATTTCCGTTGATCCTTGACCAATGAGTGTTCTAGTGAATGATGAGGACAATTCACAAGTTAACCAAATAGAAATACCCTGACAACGCTTCAAACCAAGCAAGTTGTATTAATTATTTTGGTCGAGACATCAATTGAGTTAATTCGTGTTAATACGGCAACCGGCCGCTTGGTTAAGTCTTTACAGCACATGGCTGCTGATTTAAAGGTTCCTGGTTCGATTCCTGGTTGGTACAGGGTGATTTTTCTTGAAAGGAAAATAATTCCGACTGTCACCGGGGTTTTAGATAATTAATCTTATGTTAGTTTAAGACCTTCATTGACCCCACCCCGTCATATTCACTTTCATCATCCCTTCATCTCATTAGGACATGGAAAAAGTCTCCACGAAAAGGATGTACGATTAGTACATTCAAGCATCCCCTGGGCACCGGTACATTAGTACTTGCTAATATTTTCACAGACTGAAATATAGATTGCTGTATCCCAGTCGCTGCATTATGTATTGTTTATTAGTGTGGCCCCAGCTACTAATATACTCTAGTTTACGTTCAATCGTCTGTAGAAACCATGGTTATGAATGGTCATACTGAGGCGGTTTTAAAAATATGTGACTTTACTATATTCCTTCCAAACAAATGCCTGTACATCTTCTCTTACTTACATTATAATTATATTACTCTTGTATTAATATAACGGTAAATGGCTTTCTTCTCCTGTGTGGAGATACCAAATTAAAATGGCCTAGGTAAAACTATTCAATGTATTTTAAATCATTTCTTTCATATTATATTGGAATCACTGTGTTTTTTTTCTAAATCTGAAACAACCATCTATATTTTACAAGAAAACATGTGTTAACTTATTTTTGTTATTTAAAGCGTTAGAAAGAGTACTTTGGTCAGGAAATGACCCCGAAAATAATAGATAACCGGCAAAAGTTTGGGAAACACTAGTTTTAATAGTTACGACCTTAGCTCTGTTAATTCTCCTACAGACTTTCTGGGGGACATTAATTACTTCTCTGATTATGTAACTCGACATTTTATGTTTGTCTATGGGTTTTATTTTTATTTGAATTTGATATACCTATATTTACATAACACCTTCAATGTACTTAGTTTATTTAAAGCGCTTTTAGATTAATATTAAATATGAGCATATTGGCTTTAGAAACTTTAGAAATGAAGAGAAGTTGTCATTAAATTCCAGGACACCATTGGTAGATATTCAAGAACTGTTTATATCACCGTGTGAATAAAATTAAACTTTATGTTTCTACTGCGGCAATATTTTATTTTGATATTAAGATCTTATTATTTTTTGGAAATATTCCACAATATTTTCATGGTCACGTATGTAGTTTTAACATATTTGTAATAGCCTAATGTGTTAAATATGTAACTAAAAATTATAACAAATACTACTCATAAAATATTTACACAAATAAAAAAAGTCTGGCAAAAAAAATGTATTTCTAGAGTACCTGACTCATTTCCGCATACAAAATGCGAACGTTTTCAAACTGACAATGATTAAATAACCTCAGCCAGAGCTGCAATTAGTTAGTTTCAACCATTGTGCTGTAAAGGTCGTAAAACACACCCCAAAAAATTATTTGATGTATATATTATAAAAACACAGACTTTTTGGAGCGAACTAAACGAAGATAAAAGTTGTTTTCGTAGCGAGCTGAGAGAATCCTTGTTTGTTTGTTTTTTGTTTTTTTTTTTGCTCGCAAACAAAACTCTCGCCAGGCAGTTGTTTCATCCACTGCTGTAATTTCTATCCCGGTATGTTTTGCGGGTTCGCTCTTGTTCTTGTTACTCTGATTGTGGGGTGGTTCTAGAAACCGCGGTTAAGTAAGGGATTGGGGAAGGGATGGAGTGGAGGGGGGACACCTCGAGGCGTTCAAAACATCAGGGTTGCCACAACCTCGTAGATAACATTACTCTCTCGTGATAACTTCCACCTAAACATGTTTATGAGGTCTTAAGTTAACAAGCGATGAGGAGGGAGGTTTATTTATGTACTATACAGTCCAATCATCATTAGAAGAACATTATCTGATAGTTGGTAGAGTAACTAAATCATACGTCAAGTCTTGTGATCCACAGCCGTCACTTTCGATAAATATTATCAATTCATACAAAATAACACTAATAATATAGTAAAATGCTGTCATTATTGACAGAAAAAAAATAAGTTTGTATTTTCTAAAAAGGTTATTCTTAACAGAGTCCAACTATATCTAGCGACCGAGCTGAAAATCGGTGTTTTACTTCAAATGTTTCATTCTGTGTTTCAGTAGAAGTGCGTTTGATTTTATTAAACATTACCTGCCTCGATGGCGTAGTTAGCCAACTCGCTAGTTTAGTGTTGAGATAGACGGCCTAGGGTGGAGATATCAAGGTTCTAATCTCGGTTGGGGGAACTGGTGGTGGTATTTTCTGAATGTATTTCCACTCTCCCTCCACGCAAATGCGGATTCGTTTCCTCTAAATTCAACCTTCCTCATCTTTAACCCATTAACGTAATTAGTACTTAAACGTATAACCCAAACGGGAGTGGCTAACTACCCCCTTGCTTAAAGAGACTGCTTTGATTTAATATTAATGGGTTCGTTCTTTTATGGCATATTTTGGTTTAAAATATTGTTTAGATCTCGTTAAACTTTTCATTGAAAGGTTTGAAGGATGTTTTATAAATAGGACTGAATTCTTTGAGGGGGAGGGAAGAGGGAATAAGAGGGTAAATAAAGAGAAAAGAAACATCTTAAGACAGGCATAAATTTGTTAAGCAGTCCAAACACAGTAAAGAAATCTGTTGAAGAAATAAACATGTGAAAGTGGCTGATAGACGCACATTGAGGACAAGAAGAATATGGTCCACATTGGACTTCCCCTTCAGCTCTGTTTGTTGGTATAACATTACTGAAGTCTACCACTAGTAAGAAGAAAGACCGTATGTCCATACGCACTGCACTACAAACTATCACAAGTTTTTTTTTCTAGGGAAACAAATTTTATTTCCGCTAAATGAAAATAAAACTTTTTATTGATACAGTTCACATTATAAAAAGTTGTTGGCTTTTAAGTCTGAGATTCATTAGAGTGACTATATTTTAAATATGCCCTAAAACGTTATTTAAATGGAAATCCAATATTTTGTGTGCACTAGTCCTGTATTTATGGGCATATGGACTAAATGCCTGGCTCATTTAGTCTGTTTTACCGATAATGAAGAGTTTTGGGATATAAAGGTGGGTTATTTTAAATGTGTTTTTAGTCTACTTCCACGCAAATGCGGGTACTTTTCCTATACATTCTGCCTTGTTCATCCCTACCCCGTTAACTTAACTTGCACTTAGCTCGGACGGGTAGTAATAAGTGGGAGAGAGAAAAAATGAGCACATAGTCTAACTACCCGTTCAGGCTATCCACTTTTGGAAAAAAAAATTAACTTTTTCAAAATGTATAACTCACAGGGAAAGACGTATTGAGCTTCACTTTTTATCACTTTCTCAAACCAAGGTAACAATACCTATTTTGTTGTTTTAAGAATTACGATCCTGATATAAAAACTAAAGGTTGAAAACAGGATATTCTAATAAGATTTCCCCGATTCCAAGGTCGAGTTTTTCTTAAGGCAGTAAAAGCAACATTGACCGATTTCTTTTTATCAAGGGAAATCGACCAAATGGAGTGGATCCTCTTCGGGGGCCGTGATGGTAGCAGGAGACATTGCGACTTATATCGGAGAGACACTCGCGGTCAAACCGTCAACCAGAACAGACGTGTGATAGTTTCGTGCAGTCAAAGGGCATAGAGATGGAATGGTCACCCCAACTCATTTCTTAGCAGCAGTAGTCATTATTTAAATGTTAACCATATTCAAAATGCTGGATAAATAAACCTGAACTATTAATTTGTGTTCTTTATCAAAACCATTATAACTGTTGGCAGGGAACGTAAAACTACCTGGCGCTCGAACGCAATATATCAAAATCTAGCACTGAATTGTAAACTAACGTACGAAAATTAAGGGCGATAAGATCGTATACTAAACTTCCTCGTCCCTTATACATTGTTGTAATTATAGCACGCATGCGTGTAACCCGAACGGGTAATAAGACGCGCTGCTAATAATAATAATAATAATTCATCGGTGCACCCCTAAACAAATACAACAAATATATGGTAGATAAGATCTTTATAACCTAGTGGTGCAGCGTTCGTTGTCAGGGACGAGTAGCTGGCCCTCATTTCTTTTAGTGGCAGTGTGTACAAATGGCGCTATAAATAATGCCTGGAACATTCGTCGGGTAATTATACCGGTGGCCACAATAGCCTTCGCCACGTGGACGAGTACAATTTAAGGTTACTCATCCAATTAGAGGTAGAGGGAGTGGAGGAATGGTGCAACGCACGCAATACACATTAATATCACCAAGAGTGAGAGAGCAGGAGTATGGCCGCTAGGATAGCGGTGACATCTCGTACGGAACGGTCTGATTGTGTAATTTGACGCGAAACACCCGCTTCATAAATATGCAGGTGATATATCCTTCCACACATTTAAAGTGCACAGATCAAGGTTGTTTCTAGTCTCTGAGCCTCATATGGCAACATCGCTTGCTAACCTAACCTAACCTAGCAGCAAATAATGAAATATATTATAATTTGCAGATCAGGTGGTGTAGTGGTCAGGGCACCTGGCTAAGAGCCTAGTAGTCTCGGGTTAAATTATCGACTGGTACCTTGGGAAATTTTTCCGAGAGGGGAATTACCCCAACGGTCACCATGATTTGGTTATTTAGGCTTAAGTTTTGTTGTAAGTGCTTCAACTGGTTCCACAACCTCATATTTACTATCACCGTGGAAAGGTTGTACGATTAGTACATTCGGGCATCCCCTCGGCAACGGTACATTAGTACTGGCTAATATTTACACTATTGGGCTACAAATTATGTAGCCCAGACGTACATTATTATTATTATTTGGCGATTATGGTTTGAAAAAACTGCATTCAACGTGATAGCTCATCTCTGTGGGCACAAGATGTCTGCCATGTTGTAACGTTTTTTAGTTGCTGTTTTATTTTTCCCTGTGCGCTTTTAATACAAGGTCTAGGTGCGCTTTTTATCTATATTTTAGTGTGCTTTTGATATGAAGTTTCTTACTCTTGTGCACTTTCGATGTTATCTGGACAGATCTTCAGGGAAATGTGCAGAAAGCAGCAGAGATGTTCTCCAATTTAAAGAGGTTTTTTTACAGTTATAAAGTTTACTTAAAATATTTCAAACATATGAAGGTAGAGTGTGAGGTTCCAAATGAAAGGGTAGGCCAAGTAAGACATTGCTAATTGTTTTAGATGAACATGTAAAAAAGAGAAACATTAAGCGTTTTAAGATGGAAGTATGGGGAAAGTTGGTGAGGATGGATTAAGTCCTGATTATTTTTTTTTAGCTATATGCACAGTTTCTTGCCTACTCCGTAAGGGAACAGCGTGTTTAGGTATAAAACCTATACACTTAATATATATGTATGTATATATTATTCTTAAACTCCGAATATTTCTCTTTTTCACATAATATTACTTAAACCATTTTCATACATTCATAAGTCAATTCATGTAGTCTGTAACTGTGTATAAGTTACTATAACCGTTTTCATATATTAACACAAGCTGTTTAATCTTTAACTATGATACATACATATGTATATAAGCCCATAAGTACAATACGCCTATATAAATTACTCACTTATATTACTAGTAAATAATATTTATATATTATTATAATTTAATTATATATATATAAAACTTACTATACATTACTTTACTATACTATAGTGTTTATTATAATATATTTATTGTTCTATTGTACTCTTATGTGTGTATACACATTCATAAAATATATATATATATATATATATATATATGAGATAGTTAAAGTTTACATACATTAACGTATGAATGTATGACAATGGTTTTAATAGCTCTGAAAAATATTAGTAGCTCCCTATATATCGTACTAGTACAGGAAGAATAAGGTGAACAGTAAGACCATACCTGCATTCGTCTAAAAAGGGAGCGGGGAAAGAACAATTTTGATAACTGGGACCCGAGTACATTTGGACAGGATCCTTCATTTACACTAAATTATTAACCAGGTTGGTGGTTGAAAGATCCGATTAATTAGATCATACTAATTACTAAATATTTGTTGATATTTTTATTTAAAACTAGTTGGTGTGTCCTTTCTTTTCACGGGAAATCTATCAATTAGCTTTGTTGTTATTAGTATATACAATTTACTTACAGGGAAAAGTAACTAAATCTTAAACTATGATATTTATCATTTATTGGTTTATATTGTGATACCAAACATGAAATTAGGTTGACTAATACACAATGTCCAAATATAGATATAATCTGAACATATTTTAAAAACTGACATTTATTTTGAATATAAAGTTATAACTTCTATACAAACATTACAATACTTTGAACTCTTGCCTTTTGTTGCTATTTAAAAGGAAAAAAGAATGTCACAACATATATAATGGGTTGTTAATAAATCCAATCAAAAATAATTTTATTAATTTTTACCGCATCTACCTCGTTTAACCTTTTTATCCCGTTTACCCTTTTTACCCATTTTATCCCTTTTGCCCTTTTTGGTCTTTAAAATATGGTTCACCTTTTTACTCTCTTTACACTTTTACCCGTTAGTAATACCGTTTTTGCCCTTTTTATCCTACCATCACTTGTTTACCCTCTTTTTTAAATAAATCTTTACCCTTTCCAGCCCATTACACTTTTTATCCCGTTAACCTTTTACCCCTTTTCACCCCTTTTGCGTATTTTTAATCTTTTTACCCTTTTATTTGTTTATCTCTTTGAACCCTTATAACTTTTCATTGTTTATTATTTAGGTTTTTATATTTCTAAAATGCTTAGCCTTTTTGTCATGTTTACTATTTTTGTTCAATTGTGCCATTTTTTCCTTTTTATCATTAGGTTATTTTTGGATATTTATGCAATATTGATCCTTTCGATCCGATTTCCCTTTTTAATTGGACTTAACTTTTATCATTTTTGCCATTTTTTGACTTTTTGGCTTTTTTACTTCTTTTATCTGTAACTAATTGACTTAGTTAGCTACGGAGAAGTATTTTAGGTAAAAATGAGTTAAAGGTTGTAAAAAGTTGTTTAGGTAGAAAAGTATTAGTACATAAAAGCAATATAGTAGAAATTTCAAAATTCATATTTTGAGGTGCACAAGGGCTACTCACATTTAAATTTCAGACCTATTTATGCTGTAGATATCGCGTAATGCTCACGATAGAAAAAAAATCTTCATTTTATCACTATAGAAGAAGAAGATAGATAGGTCAAAACCACATTTTCTCTTATTTAAATATTCATTTTGCCTACGAGTCTTGAATTATGAATCTTATAAAACACGAAAAACATTATAATTATTCTGTTTATATAATTCTTTTAGCAAACTTTGAGATTAAAAATTGTAGCTAAATGACTACGTTGTTTTTACTATAGTGTGAGTTTATATTCATTTAAGTGGTAAATTAACTATTTGGGGTCTGGTTGTTAGCTTTTGATGAAAAAAATCATTGAGTTAAGCCATTTGTGAGCATCATAATATTTCTAAACTTAGATTCAATTTTTTTACTACACGTTTTTCTAGCTTATAATTTTTTTTCAAATTCTTTAATACTAAATATCCATTTGAAAGATAGGATCCGTTACTAATTTATGGTGTATAATACTACTCATAATAATAACTACTAATAATTAGTAGCATAAGCTCTCACAGATAAAGATGTACTAGATTTTGTCCCATAAATGCAGATAACACTTGGCAATCATATCGGGTAATTATTTACTAAGCGTGTAACCCGAACGGGTAGTAAGACGCGGTGCTAAATATTATTATTTTTTAATTATTTACTGCTAAATATCTGCATAAATGTGTTATTATTAGTGAGTAAATTGTAGTAATCATAGCTATGAATAGCAAAGATCATGTTAAGGAATTTATAAAGGAACTAAATAGCTACCTGATGGCTCGCATCAAGTTTCTGACAGAACCCGTTTGTGTTATTATTGTCTCTGTACGTGGTAAAAGATAGTGTGCACTTTCTAAACACAGTGCTTTATCAGCAAATGACTCACAAGCTTATTTGCTTTATACTTATTACTAAATGGCTAACTCTGCCACCAGTAATCGTTACATTTTGTTAGTTGAACCAACTTGTGCAGGATATATAGCTCGTATAAATTAGAGCTAAACATACCTAACTAGATCTGAAATACCCAGTCTGATTCTTACTAACATTTTTGATACTGTATGATATCACTTAAAGCCAAAGCTGTCCAAAACTAGATTTTTAAGAAAATAAGTATGTTTACGTTAACTACTCATATATATATATTTGGCAAAGAGGGCTGCCTCTTAAC
The DNA here is from genome assembly GCA_902141385.1 of Timema californicum. Classification (NCBI taxonomy): domain Eukaryota; kingdom Metazoa; phylum Arthropoda; class Insecta; order Phasmatodea; family Timematidae; genus Timema; species Timema californicum. The sequence goes on from CABFOW010000226.1 coordinate 242,141, forward strand.
TTGACGCACCTAAGCAGACTATGCATTATCACGCTTAAGATACCAATGTAAGAAATAGAAATAGAGGGAGTAATATGAGCAGTTCACCCTGCGAGGCCCCTTGTTTATCTGCTAATAACCCTTTCCTTCTTTCTCTGACGAGTTTGCACACTCATTATACTATTTGCTCCTTGCAAACCTAAACTTACTTTTAAAAAATATTTTTCTCTTGTTTCTTTTTCTAGATATGAATAAATGCTTACGCGGACTTTTTTCATTTTCATCCTGTCAGGAGGATTCCTACAATACATTTTCGTGATCAAGCCAAATAGCCTAAGTTGTAGGTGATTAATAAAAAAAATACGTTTACATAAAACTACTTCAAGATAAAAATAATAATTTTGTAACATTAGAGGACTATATAATTATTATGAATTTGTGGTTTTTGTTTCTACGTTATATCGTTAAAACTCGCTAAACAAAAGGTACATTCACTAACATTTGAAATCGTATCTTGACCTGTTATGACGTCACAGGTAGGCTACGTCCTTAAAGAGAAAAGTTGAATCATAAAGTATTTAGCCCCAATGAAAGTAAGCGTTACGTTTGAATACTAAAAGCACTTTAACAGCTATGAGTTAACATTTTGTTCTCATACTTTACTAAACATAATAAATAAGAGTACAGATAACAATTATTTGAAGCAGTTTTAAAATACCAAACAGCTTTCAATATAAGTACTCTTTTATGGCATTCCAATACCAAACCATATTCATTGTTTAATTCATCTCTTCTGTAGATTTGTATACATAATAAAAACAAACGAATAAAAAACTAGGTATGATTTTAGAACGAGAATTTCCAACTAATCTAGAGTTTGGCAATTTAATTAGAACCCCCTCACCCCTGTAAAGACTCCTGGTGAGCTTTTAACGGAGAAGGAAAATAAATCCTTGGAAATTTGGCATTCGCAAGCAGAAAGCAGCGAGCAAACAAGTTCGATCAGGAAAGTAAGCTTCCTGGCCAGATTTCATCCCTCTATCCCGATTTTTAAGCTACCCCCTTCTTACCCTCTAGCAATGTTTGAGGTGAACAGTTGGTAGTCCTTACCCTGTTGGTAGAAGGAGGGTCTTGAGGGGGTGAGAGGGGTAGGTGGGTGGAAGGTCTCATAAAGCGGGCCTTCCCTCAGCTTATGAAGGAAATATTTCTCGGTGGAACATACCTTGAATTGGAATTCCAGGAGGTAGAGGTTTTCCACCAGGTTTATTACAAGTTTACTAGGGAATAATAACAAGCGAGAAGGTTAGATTCCAGGTATCGATAAGAGGAAGGTGGAGGGAGAAGGGGCTACTGATACGTTCACAGTGGGGAGAGGGGGAAGGGGAGGGGAAAGGTCAGATCTGACTGGTGAAATTAGATAGCCTTTGGTGGATCCAGGAATATGTTGCAGGTAGTTTGACCCCTGCGCAACAAAACAAAACCAAGGGAGGGTTTGTGGATATAGCTGAGAGGCCACTCTGTTCTTTTTCTCCTGCTAGAAGGGTTTGGTATTAATCCGGTGGTATATTTTGATGTTATTGAGATGCGGAGAGTGTGTGCTGCGTGAGTATGTACTAATTTGGTGCATGTGTATTGTGTTTTTGAAGGAGGATAAAGGTTGGGGGGTTATTATAATTAAGGGGAATTGGTTGTGAAAATAGTGGAAGTTTGGTTTTTATGGTTTATATTAAGTTTAACCATTTTGGGAGCGAGCTTACCTTGGTATCTCCTTGCAATAAATTAATGCTAAAAGTCACCTCGGTGGCATAATTATCTAACGCGATAGTTTAGTGTTGAGCTAGACTGCCAAGGACGGGGAGATCAAGGTTCGAATCTCAATTGGGTGAATTGGGGTTGGTTTTTACTAAAGGGTTTTCCACTCCTCCTCCACGCAAATGTGAGGTAACTTCCTCTAAGTTCAACCTTCCCAAATCTTAACACATTTGTGTAATTAGTACTTAAGCGCATAATTCCAAAGGGTAGTAAGACGTGGTGCTAAATAAATAAATAAACTAACGCCAAAAATATTTAACTACGCACAGAATTTACATCTGCGAATGTGATTTTAATATTTTAAGAGGACATAATGCTATGTAAAAATATTTTAATATATATTATATAAATAGTTGTTTAACGAAATTAATATGTATTAGAAGTTTATTACAATTATTTTAATCGATTTAATATCGCATTTCTGAAGAACTTCGTCAACATATTAATATAATATTATAATATTTAGTGCCACGTCTTACTACCCGTTCGGGTTATACGTTTTAAGTACTAATTACTCTAATTGATTAGGAACTGGGAAGGTTTAATTAGAGGAAGTGAACCCGCATTTGCGTGGAGGGAGAGTGGAAAACCATTTAGGAAAAACCACCCCCAGTTCACCCGGCCGATATTCGAACCTCGATCTCTCCGTCCTCAGCAGTCGAGCTCAACACAAGCGCGTTAGCCAACTACGTCACCGAGGCGGGTAACATATTAATAACGTACACTAAGGTAAAAATATTTGACGTTTAAATATTCCCTCTCTCTCTCTCTCTCTCTCT
>CABFOW010000226.1:250708-265038 GCA_902141385.1 Timema californicum
CCCCTGTTTTACAATTTCTAAATTCGTGCTTGGTTTAGAACCCTGATGATGATGATGATTATTATGATGATAATTGATAAGTATTCAGCCCAAAACTTGGTTTGATTCACTTCCCATACATCTGGATCTGGGTATGCATTCAGTCCTTTAGCTGGTTAGTACTGTCCACACTTTCTGGGACAAAACACACGCAATAAGGAAGTTCAGAAAGTACGGTAATTTTCCATTGCCTTCCACACTGAAATTCTACGAGCTAGGATGAAAGGGCCTACCAACTTTGCCGGGAAAGATATTTTTATATACCTTCCAGGGATATGTTACATGCCACAATCGACATAGGAACGACGGCTTTGCTTACACTCTCAGAAGGAAGCTGTTCTACGGATTTTTCTCGCAAAAAATAAATAAAAAACGTTAACCTTGGCTGAGTGTGAACCCACTAACATCGGAGTCCTGAGGCATTGAGATTTATAACCTATACAATTATACACCTCAATCATTGGCGTGACGGGGGGTGAAGTTGAAGTGACTAGTGAAGGTTAGCCCAGTGGTGGAACATTGACAAACCAGGATGGATCAGTGGCAGAACATTGGCACGCAAAGTCAAAGGTTCCAGGTTCGATTCTTGTGTCCAGGTTTTCATTATTCATCTAATTGAATAAGCAAAGTTAGTTTAAACTGTACGTGTGAATAGTTATCATCACTCAGTAGCACCCTCATTGGAAAGGTATAGACAGAAATACATTCCAATATGTGGTATGTAGAGCAGATACTATATATATATATATATATATATATATACGGTGATATTATGTTCTCACCCACTTGCTATCCATTTGACCATATATATATATATATATATATGCAGAGTTTGTTAAACTTTAACTGTGATATTATGTTCTCACCCACTTGCTACCCATTTGACCATATATATATATATAAATATATCATTTGACCATATATATATATATATATGGTCAAGTGGGTAGCAAGTGGGTGAGAACATAATATCACAGTTAAAGTTTAACAAACTCTGCCTACCCTGGNTTGACCACATATATATATAAATATATCATTTGACCATATATATATATATGGTCAAGTGGGTAGCAAGTGGGTGAGAACATAATATCACAGTTAAAGTTTAACAAACTCTGCCTACCCTGGAAAAACTCCACGACACGTCACAGACACCTAGACATGTTTTAAACGTGTGTATATTTTAAGCACTTCATGTATTTCTACTCGTCCAGCCTATCTTCGAATTGATACTTTGGTTTTATCACCACGCCCTACTACTTGTTAAGGTGCGATGGAAGTGGACGCGAGAAAAGGCCAGTGTTTTTGCAGAATTTTTGGCAAAACATTTTTTTTTTGCCAAAACAAATAAAGTATTGCTTCAGTACAAAAATAGAATTTAATTTTCTTCACATGGTGATATCAACAGTTCCTGAATATCTATCATGAACCTAGCGCGGCATTATCTAACAAACTTTTTAAATTAAGAGAAAAAGTTGTAATTAAATTTCAGAACACCCTTGCTTGACGGATATTCAAGAAATTTTGAAATCATTATGTGAATAAAATTAAATTCCGTGTTTGTACTGGAGAAATATTTTATTTATTTTGACCAACAGAATATTTTGCCACAAAAAATGCAAGAACACAGGTCTTTTCTCGCGTCCCCTTCCATCCCACATTAAGGTTATGTATATGAAAATTAATATAATGGGCTAGGGATTATGTAGGAAGTATTTTAGAGGTAATCAACCAGAATTTACTTGGAAAGAGAGTGGTAAATCATTTAGGAAAAACCACCCTTAGTAGACCCGACCGGGATTCGAACCCCAATCTCTCAGTCATCAAGAGGCCATTCTAACACGAGAGTGACACCTTGGTCTAATCAGCCACTGAAGTGGGTATTAAAATGAATAAAATAGAGAGGAGAAAGATAGGAGTCATAGGATATTCTCCCGCATTTGCGTGAAGGGAGTGTGCAAAGCTATTTAGAAAAAAATAAAATACCCTCATTACTCCTGATTAGGATTCGAATCTCGGGCTCACCGTCATCAGCAATCCAGTCCAATAGTTGAGTGACGCGTTTAGCTATTCGACCAACGATGTAGGTAATATAATTATATAAAAAATATATATCAATATTTATCCGACAAAATGAGCATAGGATCAAACTACACTTGTCAATGCTAACACCTTGGACAAGGCTATTAAATAAAACAACTAAATTGACACAATATTTATTAAAATGTATAAAAAAATGTATTATAGGACCTAAAAACATTTTAGAGACAAATTGAATATGTTTTGTTCACATAAATTTAAAAAAAATCATCTCTAAAATCTTATTTAAAAAATGTGTGCAAACGTTAAAAAAATATTCAATTCGTATTTTCTACTCATAAATGAAAAAAGCAATGAGCCTTGCTTTGAAAACCTCACTATAAAAACTAATGGTTGAATTTGGGAAGAAAAATTTATTTATTGGCTAGTTAAAGTTGTTCAAGAATATAAAATTAAACTAAAACTAGCGGAATGTTGCAGCGATGGCTACAAATTATGGAACTAAATTGTATTCTAAACTTTTTATTTGGCAAAGATCAATATAATTAGCCAACACTCAACTTTCTAGTTTAAAGTTTACTCGTCAAAGACTATCAACTTAAAATTTATTTTTTGCTTTCAGTGTTAAATTTGTATCAAAATATATATTTTAGTCTCTTTTCACGCCACGATGAGAGATTTAAAAAGACACATCTCCCAGCTCTCTATTTATTCGCTGCACCAAACAACACAATTAAGGTACTGAGCTGTTATTATTTTTAACCAAAGAAAAACACATTATTTAACAATATACAACAATATACAAATCGTGGTTTCCATGAAGATGTAAACAAAGAATGATTGCACGGATGAACCACTGCCCCTACAGAAGGAAAAGATGGAAAATTCACTAATAAAATTGGGTTTTAGTTTTGGGCTATTATTTTTTTAGCCATCCTGGACCCTAACCTATAAAATGAGTATTCGTTGGTCAAAATAGGTAAAACAGTTTTATCTTGGTTTCAATTACCGGAAATGGGATTATAAAACTATATATAAGATATTAATATATGATAGAGTGATAAAATGTGCTAGTGAAAATGACAGTGGTGTGTGAGTGTGTGATTGTGTGGGTGAGTGTAATGGACTTATAATAAGCAATTGATATAGCTCGAGTGAGTGCGAGCGAGTGATAGTGAGAGAATGAGTACGTGTTAGAGAGATAAATACTGGGAGAAGAGGGAAAGAGAGTGTGTGTGTCTTTTGTGTGTAAGAAGAGAGATTATATGAGATAGAAAAGGTATGTCTGTGTGAGAGAAAGAGAGAGAGAATATGTTAGGGAGAATGTGTGATAAAGTGTGTGTGTTTGAGAAAGAAAGATTTAAAATTTTGGGAGTGATACTGTGTGAAAGAAAGAGAAAATGTGAAGGTGTGTCAGAGAAAAATTGAGAAAGAAAGTTAGAGAGGAAGAGATTAATTTAGAGAGAGAAAATTAAAGTGAGAGAAAGAGAAACTGAGAGAGTGAGTTTGAGGTAGAAAGACTGACAATGATCTAGAGAGAGTTTGAGAGTGGGTGAGTTTGAGAAAGAGTTTGAGATAGAGAGAGGGAAAGTGAGATCGAGAAAGGGATAGTGATCTAGAGAAGGTTTAAGAACAATTTTGAGAAATAGGATTTTGAGAGAGGGGGATTTGGGAGAAAGGGAGTATGAGAAAGAGCTTTCAAGAGATAGAAATTTCGAGAGATAAAAAGCGTTTGATAGAGAGATAGGGCGTTTGAGAAATAGTGATCATTTCAGAAAGAGAGAGCCTTTGATAGAGAGCTTAAGAGATAGAAAGTATAATAAAGATAATATGAGAGAAAATATGTTATAAAGAGTGTGAGTGAAGAGAGTGTGTATGAAAGATAGTGTTTTATAGAGAGAATGCATGTGTGTATGTGAGGGTATATAGTGTGAGAGAGTGAAAGAGTGTCAGAATGAGAGAGAATGTGAAAATATAGATATAGTACCCTCTAAAAAACACTATGGTACTTTGAAATATCATTCCTTCAAAATTAAATGTAAACATGGAAACATAACTGAACTTACTGTATTTGTATTGTGTTACTATTTGATAAAATGAACATCAAAACTCATTATTTGAAAAAAAATTAACAACTAAATTCATAATTAGATAGTTAAAATGGCTATTTTTAATCGTTTTTTAAGATAATTTTTAATGTTTTTGATCTTATAATACATACCAAAACATTTTTAAACAACATTTTATCGCGCGCAAAACAAAACGTGGACAATATTATCATGAACTTAACGACCTAATTTTTGAATTTTTTAATTATGCTCAATATTATTGGTTTAAATGCTAATTAACGATAACATTGTTCCAATAAATAATAAATATTTCCCCAGTTCACAATTTATATTTGTTATGACAAGCATCCAACGAGATATATTCGTCCAAAGACAATATTGTGATGTGCTCGGACCAACAAATAAAGATAGAGTTATTATTTTTCAGCCCAAGGGATATATTTTATACAGAGATTTACAGCCATGCAGCAAATAACTGTTTCCATGGTGATTAAACAAATAATGAAAAACTGAAAATTCTTTGTAAAAATCGGGTTTTCACGGAAAACTACTATTTTTCCCGACATCCTGGACTCCTGACTGTTAAATTGAGTGGCCATTGGTCAAAATATGTGCAGTCACTTCCTCGTAATTCCTATTGTCGGAAAAGGGCTTATAAAATTTTATATAAAACTAGTTTTGATCAAAATTAATCCAGTCATAATATTTCAAAGTACAGATTTAAAAATACTGTAATTGTTTACAATATTTGAAAACAATCCTAGTGCTGTAACGTCTTTAAACACCAATAATTCAGTATCAATATGGATTGTTTAGTAGTTCATTAGTAAACGAGGATATAATTTATTTTAATATGGATTTTTATATCAACACTTTATTTTACTGAAAAATTTGTTACTGTATTTTTATTGGAAATATTTTACGTAAATATAATGGTTTGCGCTAAAAGTTTCCTTTTAACGCTCACTAAAAAATTATTCTTTTTTACTTGTGGGATGGGTTAGTATCAGTATTATCCTCTTCATTACACTTGTGAGGTAGGAGAGAAGATGGTTGAATGGATAGGAAGTGTCCTCACATTTACGTGAAGAAGAAGGTGGAAACCGTTTATAAACAGACACCCTAAATACACCCAGCCTTGATTCCAGCTCCAAACAAAGCTTAACAAATTGTTATCAAATTTTACATGTACAGTACAAGTTAATAATTATTAAATTTGAACATCAATCCAAATCGCATAAGGATAGCGCTATGTGTTCTCAACCAGTGAAATGCAACCCCTTGACTTGGGCAGGAATGTTGATGTAGGTAAGAGGGAAGCTCAAAGGTAATTTGATGGGTTAGAGCTAAATTTCAAAACGTAGCAATAGACTGAATTGAGGCTTGTTTAATTCAAATAATTATAGGCTTATTAACCTTGAAGATTGTATCAATTGATATTTTCCAACGTAAACAAAGTTTTAAAATTAACTTGGTAAATAAAAAGTATTTTCAAAACGCTGTCCTTTTATATTTGTGGGCAAGATGTTGGCCTATTTAGGCTATAGCTTTAAACGATCTTTAGAACCGAAATGGCAACCTTTAATTTAAAATTTTATATGCCTGTCAATTAAATAAATAATATTGTTATTTTAATATAATAAAATCTCCCGTATATAGTATGAATATTTACTTTAGTACTAAACACTGTAAAATTTAGATATATCTTTGTAGGAAAGGGATTAGTGAAGAAACACATTGAATATCGAAATTTACAGTTTTTGAACAAATTACATAATTTTGTTTGTTAAAAATATAGATAGTTTATTTTTATATTATACTAGCAGTCCCGCACGGCGTTGCCCGTGACCCACTGTGGTATAATAATTATATAAGCACCCCCCCCCCCACCCTTTCCATGCCGTCCGTTACCCACTGTGGTATAATAATTATATAAATCCTCTTTATTCCCTATCCCGTGGGAATTTAAAATAAAATCCGGCCTTATTCCTTGTGTACATCATAAAGAGAGACTCTGTGTAAAATTTCAGCTTTATAAGTCCAAAGGTTTGGGCTGGGCGTTGATATAATAAGAAACAAGGCATCTTTAAGGTGAAAATATAAATCCTCTTTATTCCCTATCCTGTGGGAATTTCGTAAAATCCCGAAAACAATTATTAGTGATTATAATTACCTACTTGCATGCCAAATTTTAAGTCTCTAATAATTATAGTTACGGAAATAAGGCAACTTTAAAGCGAAAATATAAATCCTCTTTATTCCTTATACCGTGAGAATTTCGAAAGATCTGGCCTTATTCCTTGTCTACATCATAAAGGGAACCTCTGTGCTAATTTTAAGATTTCTAGGTCCAAGGGTTCGGGCTGGGCGTTAATGAGTCAGTCAGCGAGTCAGGACTTTTATTTTTATATATATAGATTTGTTCTTCGTTGTAATTCGTTGAGCTACTTTTTCAATTATATTGCTCACTAAAAATGTATTTAGTAAAGAATTATTTAACTATTAACTTTATTTAATTTATCATGTAATGCGGAGTGAACATATATAATACTTTTCACCATCTTAAGTACCAACCAGATAAATGGTACGACGTTGTAATTAAAATGAACACTCCTATTTATATATATTAGAATTTAATTTATAACTTAAGAACCGAATATGAATTACAGTAACTAAAAATATATTAGAAAATTATTTTAATGTAAATGTAAATAAAGTAATTTGTATTTTGTAATGAATAGCTTGTGACATAAATATTTTGAAAAACAATATTACATTACTATCAAAGATTACATTTCTTCTTATTTGAGCGTATTCTCAGAAATAATTTGAATAAAATATAACCCCTAGAATGGAAGATAGTTTAATGTAAGTACCAATTTGGTGGAGGAATTGGGAAAGGATTGTATGGTTGTTTTTAAATGATTGATTTACTGATTTAATTTATAAAGTAGGCCTTACGTTAATAATAGGAATTTTTTCTAACGAATGACAATTCAATTGTCAAATTTTTGTTTTTGAAATAGTTTAGTAAGAATTTTTAACTAAAAATTTTACTTTACAATTTTATTTAGGCTACAAAATCATTAAAATATATTTGTAAATTTTAATAAAGAAATATTAAAAACTAATAATAGGAGTAAGAATATTTCCATCCAAAAATTATGACAGAAAAGACCGAACTAACATACACTAATATAGCACAATACTTAATGTTGACCAAATTAAACCTTATATTAAAAATGGTATAAGAAAAAGTCTTACCGGATTATTAAATATGAGTCAAGGTGGGAATGTAGGTGACGCGAGTTAAGGTAAGTGTTTTTACAGATTTTAGAGAAAAACATTTTTTGGACAAAATAAATAAAATATTTATCTTGTAAAAACAAAGAGTTTAATTTTATTCAGATGGTGATATCATCAGTTTTGGAATATCTGTCATAAGCATAGTGGTATAAGATAAAAAATAACTTTTTTAAATGAAGGAAAAAGTTGCCATTAAATTATAGGATACCCTTGATAGATATTCAACAACTGTTAATACAAGCATGTGAAGAAAATTATACTTAATGTTTTTACTGGAGAGTTATTTTATTTCTTTTGACTAAAAAAAAAATGTTTTGATACAGAAACCACAAAAATACTTCTCTTAATTTGCGTTCCTTTTACTCATACCTTAAGCGTAAACCAGATTTGAGGATTTAAAATCAAAATATTTCATATTCTGGGACTCACCCGTCGTCGCCGAAGCCAAAGCTACGTTGCCGGTGAGAGCAGCTACACAAACGTACACCAAGCACTTCATCGTCGACATCTTTCTGACTGGTACTGAGAACTCTTCTCGTATAAAAAAATAAAATATCGTGGGGATTACTCGTCTAATCACTTACGCAATTTCTAACCGAGCACCCGATTTACTCTTGACTCGCTCATCTTAAGATCAAGTCTGTGATAACTCCGGGTCATTATTCATTCAAGTTATTATGTAGTAATATTTTGTTATCTTTATTTTGTGTCAGTTAAGCTTGACGCATTTTAATATTAAACTAGAATGGGAATCTTTACCACGAAGTTTATGATTTGAAACTTAAGAGTCACATGATATCAATATTAAATAAAATATCGTTTTATATTAATAAATATTATTAATTTTTCTAACATCTGTAATTATTTTCTTTTGTTAAGATAAAAAGAAGAAATTAAATATTTACGTTTTAGTTATGCCATTTATATTAAAAATTTGTTTAGTAATATAACTAAGGGTTATGAAGGAATAATATTTACGCCATTGAAAATTAGGCACCACTGAACAATAAAGTTTAAATGCACGTCATTCACCAGGTATATATTTTTATTATTTTAAATCGATATAAAATTGTGAAGTGTTCTGGTCAAACACCAGAAACTGTTTTCATTGCCCTGACACAACTGTTATAATATACGCGTGCGACGCCGGTAGAGGAAACGTGTTCTCTCGACGCTGTCCTAGACGCCGAGTGCCAGACGAGCTCTAGCGGACCACTGGACTGAACGGGCCGACGACGGCAGAGAGACGTCGGGCGTCCCGCTGAACGAGTGCGTCGCGATGCGCGCTCCGACACTACCAGTCCGCGTTTCGCGCCAATGAGGGGTCCACGTCCACGCTGAGATCAGCCAATCGCGCCGCTAGAAGGCAAGGAAGGGGAGGGGTCTCATATTTTGGCGTTCCAAAATATTTAGGTGGGGGGTGGACCATTTTTTTTATATTTTTTTTTTAGTTGTAGAAAGAGGGCTGGTCCTGGAGATTATTTGGAGAGGTCGTACCACAAGTGTGGCCAATTCCTTTAGCTTTCTACGACGCACTTATTTTATTTCTTGTTAGTTAACTTCAATTAATTCAATCTTTAAAGGAGAAAAAATAGTTGGAAATTGTTTTTATTTTTTGTTCTGTTTTAAAACATTAGATAAGGAAGTATATGGTCACCAAATATGTGTATTTTAACCGATAAAGCTTTAAAAAAAATAATGCATCATGTAGTTTGTATGTAGAGTATTATCATCGCTGTTTTACATTCCTTTTTTTTAGCCCCACGTCGTACAAACCGTTCTGGTTATAAGCTTATGCAATAATTACACTAATGTGTTTGGGATTAGGAAGGTTGAACTAAAAGAACGTTTTCTCGTATTTGCGTAGAGGAAGAGTGGAAAACCATTTAAGAAAACCACCCTCAGTACACCTGAGGTGGATCGAACCCCAATCTCCCTGTAATTAGCCGTCTAATCAATTGCGAGAGTAGCACCCAAGGTATTTTACTTAAATGTGTTGTTAAAAAATTCACATTTCTACGCAATATATCTAACATGGCTTAAGTGTTGTTTTATATAATAATGTTTTCTAATCTTTTGACACACCCATGTTTTAAGCTAATAATTATTGTTTGTGTTCATTTTTTATTATTATTATTTAGCTCCGCGTTTTACTACCCGTCATTTTTTTAAATCTATTCATACGAAAGAGATAAGTTCACCAAAATAAACTTTAAGTAAAACTATGAATTAAATTTAAAACCAAGTATTGGGTCAAGAAATATATTTTAGTGAAATTCGTGTTAAATTTTGACATTTTTACAAAAAAAAGTTCGTCCTAAATAGGTTCTAATGTGAAAATCCACTCTCCACTTTCCTCTCACATCTAACTCGGTAGTGCATCTCTCTAGTGAGTCAAGGTTACTTTTTTTTTAACACCACGTCTTATTATCGGCTCGGGTTATATGCTTATTTACTAATTATGCTAATGATTTTAGGAATTAGTAAAGTTATAATCACAGGAAGTGTACACACATGTGCATGGAGGGAGAGTGGAAAATCATTTTAGGAAAACCACCAGTACATCCGACTGAGATTCGAACACCTTAATTTCCCCGTCATCTACAGCTTAATCTACTTCAAGATTAGCGTGTTAGAACTAAGTGGGTGTTCCGGGGTTTTATTCTTGATTAGTCATAAAGTCAATAATTGGATAATTCTAGTTCCAACATTCACAGTAACCGATGATTACCAAGAGATTGGAGGTTATATCTTTTCTAGAGTGAAGTAGGCCAAAATTTGTAAGTTACGTGTGGATAATCAGTTGTTTTAGAAAGTGCACTCTAAAACCCCTTTATAACAAAGTTTATCTCTCACAAAACCCTCCCCTGAACCAAAATCTACATTACATTGCCCCGTAACAGAATTGAAGCTCACATAGTTTAGGGCATTGGTTACCAAATGGTGGACTACGGTCCACATCCGGACCGCAGATAAATTGTTAAGGACCTTGACGAGATAACGATAGACAGAAGAAATTATGCTATTTCGGTGTTGGGCGGGTAGTAGACATGGAAGGCCAGCAATAATAAATAAGTAAAATAAATAAAGGCAAAGAAAATTACGTTTTTTAATTCATATAGTCCTATAGGGCTTGATCTTGAGTCACTGTTAAAGTTTTACCGGACCGTGGACGTATGTAGAGTTTTAAAACGGACCTCCATAAAAAAATTGCGACTATTGGTTTAGGGTGTTAGGCTCACAATAGACTGTATTTTATGTGACAGGAAATGTTGACGCTTGAATCTCTGCAGTGTGTGTTGTGGGTGATTTTACATACGTGATTTATTTGGGGTTTACTCAGCCCCTCCCCGCACTCACGTGGCTACATTTCCTCTAAACTACCCTCCTCATACCGTACTCGGATAGTAGTCCGTTCAATAATCCTTATAGTTAATAATTGAGTGCTATAAAATGCTTATTTTGCAAAGTATGACCTTTTTACCAAGCTTAGCTCAAGTAAAAATGTATCTGCTTAGGTGTTCTAAGCTGCCTCTATCCCCTAAAGTTGGATTCCCTAAGACGATGAGGTCGGGGATAGAGTCTCAGTTGGGTGTAATGAGGGTTTTTCCTCTTAATGATATCTCACTATCTCTATACATGCAAAGGCAGGGACTTTCCTCTTAATTCTACTTTCCTCATTCCTACAACATTATCATAATTAATGTATATTCTTATAACCAAACGGGTATTGAGATACAATTGGGGTGAGTATAAACTTGGCAACTATTTTTTCTAACACCGCGTCTTACTTCCTGTTCATACAATACGCAAATGTACTAATTAAGCTAATCAGTTAAAGATGATGAAGGCTAAATTCATGAGAAATGTACCCCATTTGCGTGGAGGGCAAGTATAAAACCATTTAAGAAAACCCCTCTCAGTCCGTTAAACCAGGATTTGAACTCCCTGTCATCGAAAGTCTAGTCCTAGTCTATTGAAAGTGCGACGCCCTAGGCCATGTGGACACCGATGTAGGTTTGGTGACTATTGGTAATAATAATCATAAATCACCATAGCGTTTATATTTGTCGCAGCGTCTCATTATTCGTTCGAGCTACACTTGTATGATATAGTTACGCTATCGGGTCAGAAATGATAAAGCTTGAATTTAGAGGAAGTGTACACACATTTGTGTGGAGGCAGAGTGAATAAAACCTTTAGTAAAATATTAACTCATCACAAGTCCGGGACTTAAACTCCGGATCTCCCCGTCATCGGTAGTCTTTCTATTGCGAGAGTGACACCTTATACCAGTGGTTTCCAGCTTGAGGGTCACGACTCCTTTCGGGTAGTGTCGCAATTCTTGTTGAGGTTATTATAATTATTATAGGAAGATGAAAAATTCAAATATAAATATAAATGGTAGAGATTATAAAAACTGTCGAGTTATACTACTTAAGTTCGTTTTGATTATTCATCTCTGGCATTTTGCTTGCCGACTTTTATTACTGCGGAAGTCTCGTGTTTGGGTAAATGGTGCTGCTATCCCAATTTCCAAAATATCTACTAGGTTTGTTGATTAATTTTTGGGGCATCTTAGTCACATTCGTGTAGTAATTGAATAAGAAATTTATGGTAATCAAATCAAGCATGAGGTCTTAACGTCATGATTGTTTGATTTATCGGTGATAAGGTCGTGATTAAAATTTCTGCTGGGTTTACCAAGAGGGAAGTTTTTCCTAGAATCTCTTCTACTTCCACTCAAATAAAAGTACAGCACATTTCCTCTAAATTTCACCTATCCAAAGTATGTGATTTAATGCGAATAACCCGGATGGGTAGTAAGATTTAGTGAAAATAATAATTTAAAATTCGCTCCGGTGGCCACATGGTCTCGGTATAGTGTGTGACACTCTCAAAATAGACTATACCGCCGATGACGGGTAAATCGGGGTTCTAAACCCGGTCGGATGGACTTAGGATGGATTTTACTAAATAGTTTTCCACTCTTACTCCATGTAAATTCTGATACATTTCCTCAAAGTTAAAACTTATTGATCCCTAACACTTTACAGTAATTAGTGTATAGGAGTATAGCCCGAACGGGTAGTAAGACGCTGTGATAAAACATAAAAAAACAAATTTTTAAGAACAAATAATTTGGAAGCTTGTAGCTTATTAAGTAATTTCGATGGTATCAGATAACAATAAATGGTATGGAACTCGGCACGTACTTTCTCACTCTATTGTTTAAAAATGGAGCAATTTATTCAAAGTCGTAAAACTCGTATATATGAAACGAAATAATATACACTAGCAAAACCAAGCATAAATAGCACTATACTTATGTAAAATATTTTTTTAATCCCGGTTTTAAATTTATAATTTTATTTTTAAAGAATTAATGTTCTCATTTGAATGTTTGGACCGATAAAATAAATTCAATATTGGGTCCACAAGGGTCAACACTTCGTATTAAAATTTCGAATTCCGGTAAAATGTTCGACATTTTATTAGGTGTTGCACATCTTCATATCATTGCATTGCTATTAAATTCCTCATTTATAAATTTTGACCAATATAATAGGTAGATATTGATTGAGTATTGAATCAAAATGATAAAGATAGATCAGTGTTGTACAAACTTTTCTCCTAAAAGGTTGAAAGAAAGAGAACATATACTTTTTGATAGACTTACGCATATCTTACTCTATATCAATAGAGAATTATTGCGTTAAAACTTAAGTAGTATCTCTTTACAACTGGAGCTCACAAAATTGTATTAATATATTTTCCAATATCTCAGAAACTGTCGGTTTTATAAAAATATATTTAATATAAAAGTTTTTTTATTTTTAACAGTACTACAATTTTGCAATGATAAGTGATTTAGTATTTCAAATGTTGTGGAGATACGGAAATTTCCACTTCTGTAAAGTACGCTTAAAGTAATTTTCATGGTAAAATTAAAATAGCCAGTTTATTTATAACCTTAATCAACGCCTAGATATGAATTTTTATCAAAATCGTTAGAGCTGATTTTGAGAAAATCAATCTTTTCTCTTTTCACTTTTTATTAAACTACTCTTAATTATGGGGTTAAGAAGACACACAGATATTCGGCATTACAAATAACACTTTTTAGGGTCCGGGGGGTCATGAGAAGTCGACATCCATCAACTTTTCAGGTTTGATTTTTTTTTTTACGGTCGCGTATTGCTTGAAAGTTATTGGTTTTATAAAAATATGTTTCGAGTAAAATTTTTTAATACAAATAGATCTTCATATTTGCAATGGTGTGTAATTCCACATCTCAAATAGTTTCGGAGATATGATAAAAATGATAATTTACGCATCAAACCGGAACCCTTAAAGTCATTTTGCAAAATATTGAGGGTAACCATTTTGTTTATTTTGAAATGAAATTTAATCAATTTTTTTTAGAAACTCGACTTTTTTTCTTTTTGCCCTTTAGTAAACTACCCTTATTTTAGGGTTAGATATCTAATTCCAAAATCCCTTCGGTGCAATCCTATTAAAACCATAGATACTAGGGGAAGGAGGGGTAGAACCGGGTACCGGGGTGGAAGCGGGTGGCCTTGAATTTGTGCCTGGGGGGTGGGGGAATCTAACGGGAGTGGTAGGAATGTCTTCTGTATACCCGTGTCAGTCACAAAGAGAAGGTTTGTGAAGATAGGACGAGTTTTGTTCAAGTTACAGTATATTCGGGTTTTTTGTTTAGTTTCATCTTATTTTATGGTTTTTACTTTATACCTACAAACAGAGAAGACATCATTTTTGACATTTCGTGGTGAGTACAATAGAAAGATACTTCTCTTAGCTTTACCCAGATATTATTATTCTCAATTTTGGGTTAGAATTTTCCTGTTGTGA
>CABFOW010000226.1:270117-357062 GCA_902141385.1 Timema californicum
TGTTGGTTCTTGATGATTAATTATTAATGATTGTTAATTAATTATTGTTAATTGATTATTGTTAATTAATTAATTGTTAGGATAGAGGTGTTGGAGTTTTAATCATTGATTAGGGCGTTGTAGTTTATTATAACCTTGAGCTATGGCTACCGGGGGTAGAATGAACATTGGCTCTTCTGTCACAAGGCTCTGTCCCGGAACAAGCAGCATGAACCTCATGCTATGGCGGTTGGGGCTAGAGTGTGATAATTGGTTCTCCTGTCTTGAGACCACCTCCTCCTTTGCAACCCTGGCGCCAGTGTGTCGGCCCGACAAGACAAGAATAGATATTGAGCTCATTGACCTGGGCAACGGAATTTTCCCTGGCGTCAGGTTGGCTGCTCACGATACAAGAATAGATCGTGATCTAGGTCAGTGTATCGCAACCCCTAGGGTTCTCCTTGGCGCCAGTATGTCTGACCACAAACCTGGCGCCAGGGAAAAACCCGTTGCACGTGTCAATGACCTCAATATCTATTCTTGTATTGTCGGGCTGACATACTGGCGCCACGTTGGTGGGCAGACAAGACAAGTCGAGACAAGAATAGATCGTGACCCTGTTCTTCTCGTGACGTCAATCGAGGGGGTGGGTATAAAGAGGGACGCCCACTTAGTTGTATATTTATAAGCGTTTGTAGTGCAGCTTAAGATGGACCAGTTACAGCAGCTGGTAAATATTATCGACGCCGTGCAGACCGTAAAATTGTGTGATCTAACCGTAGATCAAAAGTACTCGGTGGATAAATTAAAAGCGGTCAATACAAAGTTAGTTAATTGATTATTGTTAATTAATTAATTGTTAGGATAGAGGTGTTGGAGTTTTAATCATTGATTAGGGCGTTGTAGTTTATTATAACCTTGAGCTATGGCTACCGGGGGTAGAATGAACATTGGCTCTTCTGTCACAAGGCTCTGTCCCGGAACAAGCAGCATGAACCTCATGCTATGGCGGTTGGGGCTAGAGTGTGATAATTGGTTCTCCTGTCTTGAGACCACCTCCTCCTTTGCAACCCTGGCGCCAGTGTGTCGGCCCGACAAGACAAGAATAGATATTGAGCTCATTGACCTGGGCAACGGAATTTTCCCTGGCGTCAGGTTGGCTGCTCACGATACAAGAATAGATCGTGATCTAGGTCAGTGTATCGCAACCCCTAGGGTTCTCCTTGGCGCCAGTATGTCTGACCACAAACCTGGCGCCAGGGAAAAACCCGTTGCACGTGTCAATGACCTCAATATCTATTCTTGTATTGTCGGGCTGACATACTGGCGCCACGTTGGTGGGCAGACAAGACAAGTCGAGACAAGAATAGATCGTGACCCTGTTCTTCTCGTGACGTCAATCGAGGGGGTGGGTATAAAGAGGGACGCCCACTTAGTTGTATATTTATAAGCGTTTGTAGTGCAGCTTAAGATGGACCAGTTACAGCAGCTGGTAAATATTATCGACGCCGTGCAGACCGTAAAATTGTGTGATCTAACCGTAGATCAAAAGTACTCGGTGGATAAATTAAAAGCGGTCAATACAAAGTTCGGGAGACGCCTAAGAGCCTATCTAGATGGCGAGTTTTGTGTATTTTTATCCTGTCGTTTTGGTACTCTAACAGATGAAGATGTGCGTGAGTTAAATAAAGAAAAACTGGTATTTATCTGCGCCGAAGTAAAACACGGTTCACCTACCATTGTGAAATTTGAACGTGTTTAAGAGACGCGGCAGTTAATAACAACATCGGGCAGCGGAGCAATAAATACAGAACGTTTAGCTCTCGGGGATGCTCACCATGCTTCGATCCGGCTATATTAATTTAATGTTTGTGGGTCATATGATTGAAGAGCGTGCCTATATGACGGTAGAGAATGTTCACAGTGTAGCGGTGAGAGATATACAGGTGATTTACAAAGTAGAGAAGCGAGGCTACATAGAGTTTTGCGACGCTACCTGTCACATGATAAGAGCGATGGAAGTACTACCCTGCGAGAAAATCGAGGAAACGTATATGTGTGATTTAACGTGTGCCGTGTATAATTTCCGCAAGGGGTACATTGTGGCTGTGTTGCCACGCCCACCACCACCACCCTTCAGAGATCCACATCCCCCGCCACCTTTCTTCACGACGCCGCTACCTCTACCGTCACCCACAGAGTCAGTCGAGTACCCACCATCAGAGTCGCCTACCTACCAGGCATCAGAGTCGCCCAAGTACCCGCAACCAGAGTAGTTGACCTACCCGTAACCTGCGTACCCACCACCACGGGAGGAGGTAAAGTCCGAAGAACCCGTAAATCTCGATGATTTAACAATTTACAAAAATTATTCAAATGTTAAAATTATAGGTTAAACGCTC
Source organism: Timema californicum (assembly GCA_902141385.1). Lineage (NCBI taxonomy): Eukaryota > Metazoa > Arthropoda > Insecta > Phasmatodea > Timematidae > Timema > Timema californicum. The sequence continues at coordinate 272,499 of CABFOW010000226.1, forward strand.
GCCAACTACATGCTCGGTCTGGGCAGTTTCGGTAACGTTTTCCTTCCAAAGTCAAGCTATTATTTGGATTGTAATAGCTTTAAATCTAAAGCACGCTGTATGATATATCTTGGAGGACAAAGTGTGATGTTTAAAAGTGAATTAATAAACTAGACGTGCTATGCTGCCGTCACTGGAGCTAGTGGTGACATTAAAAAAAAAAGTTAGAGTTTTTTAGTAGAGCGAGTATTTATTTCTTTTGCATCTCCAACTGACATTATGCCATTTAAATGCTGCAGATCCTACGCAAAGCTCTCCAATCTTATTCGGCATAAACATCAAACACCTTTAAATGCTGCTCACCAGGATGTCTGTTGGGACGAGGAGGTATTATGCAGTGAGTTAGACCTGAGGAATACAATCGTGGCAAGTGCTTAAACGAACTTGAGATAAACAAAAGTTATAACGTTGTGCTATCGGAAGAGAACCGAATGTTATTGTGCTTGAGTTTGTTGGAAGAGTAAGATTGTCATGTAAAAACTGTGGAGACATTATCAATATACGCTCTAGCGCCTCTCAGCGTGCCCTTTTGGAGGTTGCTACTACTCATTTTCTAGATGGTAGATGTATTTTATATGTATTGGTCAAAAGACTTAAATAATACTGCTACTTTTTGTTGTTATGAATGTTTTAAATTAAACCATTGCTGATTGTCAATAAAAAACTGCCGATAAAATGTTATTATTTTTGAACCCTTAAATAAGTCGATTGGAGAATCAAGGATATGTTGGAGATGGCAACATTATTGTTGTGACTTAGGTTGCTATCCAAAGAGAAAGTATTTTGTCCATAATGTTTGAGACGGAGCTTCTACGATAGGAGAGAGAGGGTGTAGACGTTAAAACGCAAAACATAACAGTTTTATATTATTTATTCCAACAACAATTAAACAAAAAAAATTAATGTCTGCAAAAAAAATTAACTTTTACAAAAAAAATTACATGTAATACACTTATGAGGATCTTGAAATTATTTTAAATTAATATGTTGTTACGTTTTAAATATGAAACTGTACACGCTGGTATTATATATATATATATATATATATATAACATTTACAGGAACAAGAAATTTAACGTTAGCAAAAATATTATGATATAATAATATATTTACTTTTGCAAAAACAACAACCACAAAAATCACAAGTGATTCACTTATGAGGATCTTGAAATTATTTTAAATTAATATATTGTTACGTTTTAAATATGAAACTCTTCACGCTGGCATAATATATAACATTTACACAAAACAAATTAGTTACTTAAACAGCAACAAGAAATTTAACGTTCGAAAAAATATTATGATATAATAATATATTTACTTTTGCAGCAACAACCACAAAAATCACAAGTGATACACTTATGAGGATCTTGAAATTATTTTAAATTAATATATTGTTACGTTTTAAATATGAAACTCTTCACGCTGGCATAATATATAACATTTACACAAAACAAATTAGTTACTTAAACAGCAACAAGAAATTTAACGTTCGAAAAAATATTATGATATAATAATATATTTACTTTTGCAGCAACAACCACAAAAATCACAAGTGATACACTTATGAGGATCTTGAAATTATTTTAAATTAATATGTTGTTACGTTTTAAATATGAAACTCTACACGCTGACATAATATATTACATTTACAATAAACAAATTAGTTACTTAAACAGCAACAAGAAATTTAATGTTTGCAAAAATAAATATTTTGATATATAATATTTAATATATTTGTAATTGATTGAAAAGGGAGGATAAAATTATTTCATGGCGTACTGTTTACTTATTATATATCAATAGTCGAATAACGGGGCACAAGCTTTCTCATCACAGCGTCTATATCGATATCCGGATCACTATCTTCAGCTGGAGAGTTTGTAATTAAATATTGGCGAAGGGGATGCTAGGTTTATTGTAGGCATAATAATATTGTTGTCGCTTTTTACGGATCTTTAAAACGTTGTTCGGATAGGTTGTATTGCGCTCCTCTTGTCAATGCGACAGATCCGAACCCCTGTAGGTTGCGCTTGTGAAATAGTTTTCGGGGGCCGTGAAGTACCTGGAGACCGCAGGGCCTGAAACGCCGGTGACAGGGCGTCCAGAGGTTCCCTAATTTCCTGCATGCCTCGAAGGTAGCCGACTGGAGACATCAGGTCCTGTAACGCCGGAGACGAGCGCTAGAGGGGCAGCACGTTCTGCGATGTACTGAAGTCCTGCAGGTCCCGGAGGTAGTCCCCGCCTTGGTCTCCTTGGGTCTGTATGCCTCCGGTGGAGAGCCCCACGTCAGGGGCCACGATTTTCGTCGGTAGCGGCTCGCTTGAGGTCCGGCGACGGACAATGTCAGCCAGATAGGCGACCATAGCCTCTATCAGATTGTCCACCAATCTTGTACTTTCCTTGGCCTGTGCTATTTCGGTGGCCTGTTGAACAGCCGTGAGGCCATCAGCGCTCCACCAAGTCTCATCTAAGCAATTAGACTAGGTTTTAATAAAGTGTTTACCAATGTTAAAGCGTTATTAAAGTGTGTAAGGTGCTCTAAATGTGCATGAACACACAGCCCACAATTCTAAGAGTAAAAAAAACCCATCATATGTAGGCGTTCCTCGCAACAGCTGTAAGTTAATTTACAAGTCAAACAATTCCTATGGTTATAAGTTTTCTGTTGTAATGTTTAACGCTCCCATACCAATTAGCGCATTTCACAAGCAAGAAATTAGCCAAGATATTTAACAATAAGTTCGTATTTTATTCCAACATACCAGTAAATGTTTTCTTGAATCGAATCCAGGACCCTAGACAACTGCTATAGAAAAGGATAGGCAAAAAATTCCGTAAGAAAGTGGTAGTTAAAATTTTTCCTAGTATAGACATAATTAAAAACTCGAAATTTAATTGCTACACTCACAATCGTATGCCACCTATTTCTATTTTGAGCTAGTTCTATCCAGTCCACATCATTACATGCTATCTATTTCAAGTCCGTTCTAATGTTATCCTCCCAACTGCGTCCAGGCCTCCCCAATGGTCAATGATATATACCTAATAATTGCATTATTTAATTTAGATACAGTAAATTGTTGTACTTTAATTCATGCCTAATAAATAGTAAATTGATTAATATTAAAATATAGCATCAACCTAACCCTTCGAGACCATTCAATTCTACACAAAATAAAATTGACGATTACCTTTACTCAATTAATAGTCTATAATGTATATGCTTCCATAGGTCCCATCTTTTACTATGGAATATAACTCTTTTTTTCTTAAGACTACATCACTCCAAGTATATATTCGATAGCTAATTTCCTGTTAAAGGCGTAAGTGGATTCATTGAGGCCTATTGTATTATTGTGCATTAATCATTTAATAAGTAACTAGTTAATTAAGATTTCCTTACACCAGATGTGTTTTATAATAGGCCTACGTATCTACAAAAAGGAACTTTAGAAGTTGGTTCAATGAAAATACGATAAATAGATGTTGCACATCCAACTAAATTGATTGAACAAATAAATTTGAACCAGAAAAGCCCTAAGTTATGTCTCTGTACATCAACAATAACTTCTCATTTGAATCAGCTATCTTCAGACTATATCTTAGAAAGATTTTATTTTTAATGTAGAACAAGATGGTACTATCTACAATTATTTTAACAGTAACATAAATAATAGGCCTACAACTATTTGTGAAATTAATGGAGATAAATAAGTATCGTTCACTTAAATTTATTTTAAATATCATACAAGACAATCAAGGCGACTACATTTAATAAAAATAATGTATAACTTTTACATATGTTCCTAAGTTAAATACCTAGTGAAAAATAATGTCGGCTATATATTTTGGTAACAAAAATAATAACTTTTACACAATTTTATAAGTAAAATATCTAGGAAAATAAATAACAGTGTTTAGATAACTTTTACATAAATTCAAGTTTTAATGCTTTAAATATCTAGAGATAGCGTGTTAATTAATTCCCGCAGCACAGATAAAATAGTTAACCGATTTTATATTTCCATCAAACATTTATATATATATATATATATATATATATATATAAAACTGTTTCAAATTAGGATTTTGTAATACCGCAGGGACTATAAATTTGTTTAATTAATAAATTCACTAAAAATAATAGAAAATTAAATGAACAGCGTCTATAATTCCTGCAAATCGTTGAAGTAATTAAATATTGAGTTACTAATGTTTGTTACAATTTTGAGCGTTTCACCTGTCGGCTTTATCATTTAACTATGTCAAATTCAAATATTAACATTCATATCCTTTACCATCCTAAGCCTTCATATAAATATATGTAACTAAAAACATTTAACTTTAAGCTTTAAGGCCACTAATCTAATATTTGTTTGATTATTTGATTTTAAATATTATGGTATTTTTAAAATGCTATGAGCTTCGTTGATACACCCTTCCAAGCGGTGACGCATGCCATTCCTACTTACCTACTCTTGTAAATCATAAGTGGATACAGTCAGAGAAAATATTAGGTTAATTTCTCGCTCTCCTTCAACACTGCTGTGTATTGTATTGTGTAGAACCCCATAAGTAGGCTTTCCTCGCAACATCTGTTCGAGCTATTTGTAACCTAAACATCAAACAATTCCCCTCAACTCTTAGGGTCATAAGTTTTCTGTTGCAAGTGTCAAACAAACACTCACAGGTTACCCATTTTACCCAACATCTTAGTTTAGTTGGTAGAGTATCTGTCCACTGACTTAAGGATTCCCCCCTCTAATCTTGTGTGTGTGAAATAGGGCTAGTTTTCAACTCTCACACCATGCAAATGCGTGTTTACTTTCTCTAAATTCCTTCTTTCCATTTCCTAATACATTATTACTTAGAACAGCCACAAATTTAAAATTAAATCAAACACTTTTTAGGTTATGTAAAAGAAAATAATTGAAATACCTGATGTGGATGTTGTTGAATTTGCCATTGTCCTGCTTATTCAGCCGTTCCGTAACTTATTCTTATTATTTTCACAAGAAGAAGACAGGGTTATTCTAAGCCAGCTCTATATATAGGAATCAAATCCCATTTTCTCTTGAGAAGCATTGAACCGTTATTTCTAATTTAGATCGAGATAGAATCGGTAATTACTATTTGGCTCAACACTGATGGAGTAATATTAATATTCACCCAACGCTTATTGCTTTAAAATGACTCTATACATCAAATGTGATAATGTGTTCCAGTTCAACAGATAATTACGTCCAAGTTTCCATTTTAGAAATAAATTTTGATATTATTTATAGGAAGTTAGGGGTTTGACCCTAACCGTTTAGACCAAAATCTTGATTCAATTATAGTCAGGACCACTATCTGTTCAGCATGGCAGGGTACAGGCAGGTACACTATCCATACAACATGTCGGGCTATAGTCCCTGTCTTATAATCGAATTTCAGGCACAAACTTGCCCCGGGGTATAGTGGTCAATGCAGCTGAATACCATCTCCCCAAAACGTGAACGGTCAATAAAGTTCTAGTTAATTATGCTTAAATCCCGTTTCCCTAAGCACATGGTCTAAGGCGTTAGTTACACAAAAGACTAGACTGCCTAAGACAGGAGAGTTGAGGTTCGATCCCTATAAGGTGTGTTGAGGGAGGTTTTCCACTATATCTCCACGTTGATGCGTTAAACCTTCTTTATACCTAACTCAACGTAATTAGTACATAGGCATACAAACCTAATGGGTAGCAAGAAGTGGTGCTTAAAATTAAGTTTAAGTTATGTTAAGAGTTTCTATTGGTTTCAGGCCCTCATATTCACTATCACCATCATCGAGACATGTAAAGAACCTCCATGGAAAGGAAAGGATGTACTATTAGTACATACGGGCGTCCCCTCAAACAAAACAAATGTTGGTAGGCTTTTATCGTGAGGATGGCCCCCTTCAAATTCTTGCCGTGCGTGTGTACTGAGCTCGATTTCCTCCCTCATCCTCCACGGGTTGTGTCCCAGACGGCTAGTAAGACGCATCAGCCTTAATTATTTCTTGTTTAAAATATTAGACATGTAGAACGATGGGAGGCCATGTGTGTGTTTTGTAAACGGATGCACCCTGCAAAAGATATTGGGTTCGAATCTGTGTTGGGAGGGGTTGGAATATACCCACCGCGTAAACGCTGGCACATTTCCTTATTCCACCCTCCACGCGCATAATAAATAATAACTTTGGTCGTTTTCACATTTAAACCCCGCGCAAATGATGCTACATCACTAATTTTATTATTCTGTCTCTCTCTCCCTCATTTGGTTCTCACGCTTGCCCAAAGAGATACGGTCGAATACCTGTCACGCGTGTGTACCGAGGCTTGTTTTCCCCCTCATCGTCTGTGTCTTGAGCCCCTGACGGGTAGTAGGACCTATTTATAAATACCGATAAGCTTAACTTCATGGCTATTAGCGGGGGGCGAGGGGGGAGGGCGGGTTTTGAATACAGGTGAACCGTATCGCTCTGCATTCACATAAATGCAGGTACATTTTATATCTTACTCGACCCGGATATTACTTAAGAATCTATGAAGTTATATATTATTCCATCAAAATATAATTGCGAACATTAAATTCAAGTTACTCAATTCAATATTACCTATGAATTAATGTAAGAGCTATATATTACTCTGCCAAAATATAGTTGCGAACATTAAATTATTTTTTTCTGTTATAAGTGGCTTGAAGAATAAAACGGTTGTTTTCACTTTATACGTGGGTAGCAATCTACCGTCACATTGCATTGTATAGTTGAATCGTTGATCATATAGTCTAAGATGTCACTAGACGGCCGTTGACGAAGTGATCGAAGTATGATTCAAACGCGGGTACACATTCTACCGGGTCTTAAAAAATCTAGTTGACAGGTAAAGACCCTTCAAAAATTGGTGGTGGTGGCTGAAGTACGGCCTTTCTAACAGACATCAGTTGTGCTAAAGACATCGAGGTTCAAATACCGGTGTGCGTGCCATCAAAGTTTGTATACTTGCATCGGTGGGCGCATGGTCTAAGACGTCACTGACGGGAGGGGGAGAGATGTTTGAGACCGTGTATCTAAGCTCGGACCAGATAAACTCTGGAGCAATGGATGGGCGTAAACCTACTTGATTATTACTTGTTTAATTCTAGTCAATTTGAAACTATCTGGTAAATATTCTTTAAAATTAGTAACGCTGCACACTATTCCTCTACACCTATACTTCAGTGTGTAACGTACCAACTTTCTGCTCCGTATCTGGACTTGCCGTTTAAGGGGCGATGTTGGAATCAACTTCCTGCAGGGTATACAGTTGGTGGAACACCGGGTGCGTGTGACTTTCTCAGCTAGTTATGGCAGGGGTTTGAATCCCTGCTGAAGTGTATGGTTTCTTTCTTCCAACTTACTCCTCCCTGTTCAAATCTCAGTCAGGTGAACAATGGTGCTTTTCTACACTCCCTCCGCGCAACTGCCTGACACAAGAAATTAAAAGTACCAGCATATTTGGAACAAGAACCAACAAGTTTGGAACAGAGGAAAGGAGGTTAGGAGGGAGAGTCAGAAGGAGGGTGGGAGGGGAGGGTGGAGGCCTGAGTTCAAATCTCGCTCGGGGAACTAGGGTGGTTTATCTACCCTCCTTCTGCGCCTGGAGTCGAAACCCCTCATGACGACGAACAGGGTGTGTGTGGATGTGTGCGTGTGCGTATGCGTGTGTGTGCGCATGTTAATATTCCATGGTCTGTCTAGCAAACGCGGGTACCACATGGACTTTTTTCTCACGCGCGCAAATGTTGGGTGCATTGAGGTGTTCGTTGTTTCCTTCTAGGGTGGTGGAACCCCTTGTGTGTGTGTGTTAGTCGGGAGCCCGTAACTGACCAAAGATGTTGGACTAGGATTCGAACCCTCCCTCACTTTAGCATATTGCGAGAGTGTGGTCATAGACCCGAGAAAATTTAAATATTAGAACAAACCGGGTAGTAAGACGCGGTGATAGATATTACAAATGACCCTGTGTGTGAACTTGCCTGGCTAGACCCACTGCTAACGCAGCCGAGCATATTTAGGGAGGTTTTCCATCCTTCCTCTACGCAAATATGGGCACACGTACAAGTTAACGTGTCACAGAGTAATAGGTTAATTTCTCCTTCTACCGTCTTGAATTTATGTCCAACCCTGTGTGTGAACTTGCCTGGATAGACCCACTTATTTATGGAGTTTTTCCATTCTCCCTCTACGCAAATATGGGTACCGTTATCTATTAAACACCTTCTAGCTAGCGACCTGTATGGAGGTGTCTGCTCGATGCGCTGTTCATGCAACTGTGGGGTACACTTTGGCGTTGAATGAATAGCAAATGATGTGAACAAGTGCTCGAGCACAGAATGAACAAGCATGGTGGTGCAAACAGGTGGCGCGCAAACCTACCCTCCCTCCACACAGATGAAGGTACATTTTTTCTATTCGTCAGTTTGAAATCAACACTATGTAAGATTATAAAAATTTATTTGTTTTAAACGATGTTCTACTTTTAGCAGACATCTTCGAATAGTTCAGCACTTTGTGTTTTGAGTACTATAAACTAGACTGTCTAATTTTTTTTGCATAAGCCCTGGACTAGCATTGGAAGCATTTTCAACGATGACCAAGATTGAGTTGGTGCTACTACCTGACATTGAAAAAGGGTTGGGACCGAGGATTGAACCCCAGACTCCTAACACAGAAGTCTGACACCCTACCCCTTAGACCACCAGATCAACTTGCGGTCACAAACTGTCCACTGAGATTTTTTCATTCACCCAAGCTGCGGTACAACGATTAAGAAAGTAATGTATTTTATGATTTATTTCGCGCGTAGTTCCTTCACCTCTGACAAGACGTATATTGTGAGGAATGCCAGACGTCTACCCTGGTTTGGATTCCATGTTAAACTGTAGGTCCTCTATTTTCATCTCACATTCACCCGAACGGGTAGTAAGACGCTGCGCTAATATTTCACGGTACTTCATACCATAGCTCAAGAGCTGATGGAGTTTTTAACATCACTAATAAGTGTTATTACGATAACATCTTTACGCTGTTAAATGCACCCGCATTTATGCAACCGAGCAGTTATTTCTCGCAACATTAACGTTGCCTGTTCGTTTAAATGGGGGTAAACTTTGTTTAGCAAGTACCCTCGCGACATTAGCGGTGCTCTTACAGACTTTCTAGGACCCGTAGCTAAGTAAACTATCGGTGTTTTCCACGCAATTGTGAATGCGAATACCCACTTAGCAAAAAATGAATAAGTTTGGACGGCTATGAAGCCCTCCTTGTTGTACCAGGTGCAACGTATTTTAAAATCTAAGTCAAAGCACTCTAATCGCGTGAGGGAGATTAACGTTTTTGTCTATTTCCACATCAGGGATATCCTGGGTTTCCCACCCTCCCTCCATGCAGATGAAGGTACATTAAACCTTGGGTAAATAAGCGAGGACCCCCTTGTTCTTTAACACCTAATATGATTTCGTCACTTATTCCACTCTTGCATCGTATGATTGCCAGCACTGGTGCTACTTGGTTATTTTAATAAGAGAGAACGTGGCAAGCTCGATCTCGGACAATGCAATATTGCTTTAGCCGAGAGAGACAGAAAAATTGGTTTTGTCGTACAGCAATGATTTAATAATAATATTTAGCACCGCGTATTACTACCCGTTTGGTCTATACGCTATGTGTTAGTAAAATTGTCATAATACCACCAGGTATTTAATACAAAAGAGGTGGAAAGAAGCAGAGTTAGACTATATATGTAAAATGGTTGTTATAATAATAATACTTTCTTCGTATTTCAGACAATATTGTGACTTTATTTCAACTTATCCATAATGTTTGAGACGGAGCTTCTAGGATAGGAGAGAGAGAGAGAGAGAGAGAAGTTTTTTTAAACGTCCCAGGTTTGAATCCTGTGTCAATCAGTTAGTGGAACATTTCTTCGACCGGCTTCAATGAACTTACGAGCTTGAGTATTATATAACGGTATTGTGGTCAATTTGGTCATTGGTTAACGAACTCGGGTCATTACAGGGAGCTTGGGGGCTGGTGTGAAGTAGTACCAGAGACAGCAAGTGTATCGCTGTCTATTATTGGCTCATTAACGACCGGTGGGTGAGTTCCTGAATCTGTTACGAGTGGCTCATTACCAGCAGTGAATGACCTGCAGTCTACAGGTTAATGAGTCTCTAAGGAGCAAAGACGTTTAAATTTAACATTTCTTTTACGAGTCACCTAACGATCTTCACGGCTCGGAGGAATTTCCAACAATGAATGGGCAGAGTGAAGAGAGAGTGAGGAGAGGGGTGAGGGAGAATTCAAGTGCTCATGACCAGCAGTCAGAGGAGGGAAGTGAAAGGGAGGGCTCAGCCCTTGGTCGGCCGCTGACACTTGCTAGAGAGGGATCTCATCTAGCACCGCGCGTCCCCACTGCTGCCTGTCAATGCTCGTTCTAGCCCCCGACCACTATAGCGACAGGTTCTAATAAACAAATCGATGAATAAAAACTCCAACACCTCTATCCTACCAATTAATTAATTAACAATAATCAATTAACAATCATTAATAATTAATCATCCAGAACCAACGCAATTAACAATAACTAATTAATAATCAATTAACAATTAACAATCATCAAAAACCAACATGTCCGGGTTCGAGGTTGTAGGGGGTCAGGTCAGGAGGAGGGGGCAGGAGGAGGGAAAATAACGGTAAAAATCACAATACTATCTCGAGGTGTGACGTAGTGGAGCCATCCATCCCGAACACTACTCATGGTTAATTAGTTTAAATATTTATGAATAATTTTAACTATCAATAATGACGTTATAGTGGAAATTAATAAAACAATATATCCGGGAAATGCATGCCATTACTCGGTCAGTAAGTTGTGGTCATCTTGCTTGTTTTAAATTAATATAAAGCTCCAAATATATCGGACAATAATTTTTCCGGTTGTTCTTTATGGGTCTCAAACCTTTACACGACGAAAATAAATGTAGGGTGTTGGTAAAAAAAAGTTCTTAGGAAGATATTTGGTTCAAAAAGGGATGAGGCTGCTGATTAGTGGAGGAGGTTACATAATGATGAGTCACAGTCCCTATACTAATAACAAGGCATCGTTAGGATACTCAAGTCTCGTAGATTAGGCCTACAATGGGCACGACATGCAGTGTGAATGAAATAATATATAGCCGTGCTCAGGGTATTTACTAGTAAACCCAATGGGAAGAGACCATTGGGGAGACCTAGATGCAGATGGGAGGGTAACATTAGAATAGTCCTGAAAGAGATAAAGTATAATGAGGGGGACTGGATAGAACTAGTTCAAGATAAGGACAGGTGGCATATTTTGTAAGTTTGACCATGAGCCTTCAAGCTCCTAGTGCCACGGAGTAAATAAGTATTATTGTATATATATACATAATAACTAACGTTAATCATTTAATGTAAGGGCGTTATTATGACTTGGCAAATAGGATAGGTACACTTCTTTTATTGGAAGGGCCTTCAAGAACATTTTAAAAAACTTATAGATTATTGTAAACATTTTACTATTAAAAGTAACGACTGCAGATAAGATGGGCTGATATGACGAATGAATGCACGTAAATAGATCTAGGAACGTTTTACTTGTTCTTAATAAAATGTAATTATAATATGTATATACTATTTTTTCCTCGACATTAAAAGTATTCTAACCCTCTTAAACCAAAACCTGGCTACATACATCCAAATAAACCGATGCCGACATTTCAAATATTGCCGTGTTGTCGAGCGGTGGTCACCTGCGGACTTTCCAATCAGAGAGCGGTAGTATGTGGACCATGTTCGAACCACTAACCCATTACCCTGCAGCAAGCCACCCCGTTTTACCATACAGTCGGTGTGTCCATTCATTACCAGACTTGCGCCTGGGGTCTCCCCCCACTATCAACCCCAACCCTATCCCCAATCACGATGATGATAATACATTTGCGGCGTGGTAAATATTTTGGCGTTACACATTTCATCGTAATGGATTAACCAATGGCAGACCTAGCTTCCAAATTGTATATGTAGCGACCGCTAGTTTCGATGGTGCTAGGCTATTCGGGGAAAGTTAATTCCGATATAGTACTTAAATGGTGGTGGGTTGTGGCTAGCAAGGACATGTCTCTTGTTCTGATTCTAGAGACCAGAATTCAACCCTTTTCCAAATGGAGGTTTTTCTCATTCTCTCTACTCAGATTATTATGTATTAATATTAATGATTGTTTCTAGAGTGCGCTTCAATGCAGGCGGAATTATTATGGTTTTAGACAGCCACCAGGGATATTTTCTTATCGTTATTCTATAAATCTCTCCTGCTTCTTACATTTTCCTCGAACCTGAGTGCCTTCTTTAATCCTTTTGTATCTTCTTCCTTTCTTGATATCTGTAATCGTTTCAAAACCTTTATTCCTACTCTTCTTTCCTCTAACTTCCTGTCTATGATCGTCAATCAGTCTCTACTTAGTGGTATCGTAATCAACCCGTATTGGTAGCTCTGAGTATGATATGTTAGACTTTAATTTTACCAGGTAATCGTTGACGATGACGGTCGATGTTTGAATTCCCTCGGGGTGCACTACGGAAGCTATTTTTTTCCCATAGGTCCACATTCATCAATGTGATCTAATTTATGTGATTTATTTAGCACCGAGTCTTACTACCCATTCCGGTTTTAAGCTTAAGTACTAATTAATATATATATTTAGCACCGCGTCTTACTACCCGTTCGGGTTATACGCTTTAAGTACTAATTACTCTAATGGATTAGGAATTGGTAAAGTTGAATTAGAGGAAGTGAACCCACATTTGCGTGGAGGGAGAGTGGAAAACCATTTAGGAAAAACGACCCTCAGTTCACCCGACCGAGATTCGAACCTCGATCTCCCCGTCCTTAGCAGTCGAGCTCAACACGACAAGCGCGTTAGCCAACTACGCCACCGAGGCGGGTTTAAGTACTAATTATGATAATGGATTAGTAACTGGTAAGGTTGAATGTAGAAGAAGTGAACCCGCTTTTGCGTAGAAGGAGAGTGGAAAACAATTTAGAGAAAACCACCCCCGTTCACCCGACCGAGATTCGAACCTCGATCCCCCTGTCCTCATCAGTTTAACTCAACATGAAATGAGCACGTTAGCTTACTACGCCACCGAGGTGGGTATTGTGATCTTCCCTACTAATTTGAACAATAATGTGGGTGCATTTTCTCTAACCTTATTTATTCCTAGCTCTTGAGCTAAAGATCTTAGTTAAAAATAATCATAATTATTCCTTGTTTGCTTGTTTAATAGAAACTGGCAAACCCGGTTACCTAAAATTTTATTTTTATCACTGCTCAAAACATGGGTACGAAAAAACTTGTGAGAGTCCGATAATATAGCTCAAATGGTAGCGTGTCGGATTCAATTCCTGGTATGATATAAAATAATTTATCGGTGACCAATTGTGTTTTCCACCGTAAAATAAATTATAATTAATGGCGTTAGATTTTGTTGTATTGTTTGTTGAGGAAATATATATAACGATTCGCTAACTGCCACATCACTCTGTTACTAACTAATACTAATAAAAGTAAGGTATTTTCACTCCGCGTCTCATTAAGCTGCCTAAGCTAAGCATATAAGGGTTACTAGGGGAAAAGGGTGAAAGTCCAATTTTAGCACGAATAGAGCTGTTAGACAATCATGAGAACTTTTAAATGAATTTGAGAATATGTTTAAAAGAAGCCTCTCAATTTTAAACTATATATATAAAAAAAAGTACTTGATGTAATATTTATGAGGTTTGAGACATAAAAGTCATTGTCTTTGAAAATATGTTTAGTGTCTCATCCCTATTTAACCTGTGCCATTAATAAAATATTAACTTATTTTAATATTATCGAAATGAGGAAGATGCTATTTAGAGGAAATTTGCTTTCATTTGGGTGAAGAGAGGATGGTAAACCATCAAACAAACCACTCTCAATAACCACTCTCAGTAACCCCTGACCTTCCCATCGCTGGCAAACCAAATTAAATGAGTTTGACATTTTTACTTAAGTGTGTATCAACCCAGCTTAAAACTTAACTACAATCTACAGTAATATATTGCACGGATTAAATTAATTACTAAGGTAGCGTGGCCGAGCGGTCTAAGGCGCTGGTTTTAGGCACCAGTCCGAAAGGGCGTGGGTTCGAATCCCACCGCTGCCAACTTTTGCTTCAAATCAGGTATTTGACCAATTTATTTGTAAGCATTTTTTAATATCAAAAATTATTGATTCAATATTCTTATTTAGTTATAAATTTAATAATACGGATATTTGATAACTTCAAAGTCCATTTGATATTGGTAATATTTTAGACGGAAGTAAGCCCAAATCATTGTTTTAGGTGGAAAAGCACCTAAAGTGATAGTTTTGTGTTTCTTTTTTTTATGTAGGCCTGTACTAACGTTTTAAGGGGGGGAAAATCAAACAGAAAATAAAGAATTTTCTGAATACGTTTCCCTGAGATTTCTGTTTGTAAGTTTCATCATAATTTAATTTGTTTAGTTTTACGTGCACTCATTTGGGCTATCCACATGTGTAAACTAATGGACTAATGAGTAAGATATTATATGGATTAAATGTACCTGCATTAGCGTAGAGGTAGAGTGGGGCAATATTTAGTAAAAAAAAAAACTCTCGGTACGCACAGCCGGGATTAGAACTCAGACCTCCCTGTCACAGGTAAACCAAGCCATACAAGACTGACATTTCATTTTGGCTGTTACCTTATGCGGGTCAAATGTCATATTAGTATTTTTTGTATCACTCTGACTTACTACCCGTTTGGTTTATCCACAGGAGTGTAGTGGCAAGTTTAGCATTGTGGGAGAGATCGTTTTGCTCTCAAGGTCAAGATCAAAGGGGAAGCAGGACTTTTGGAACTTGAGTTGTGGTGAAGGTGGTGGTGATCGGGGAAGAAATTTAAAAATACAAACATATCGAATGTAACTGCTGGTTTTATTAATATAAAAATACCCTTATTTCAATATGATTTTTAATCACAGAAGAAGTTATTATTCATTAAGTCACTACAGTAGAGCCATACAAAAATTTATATCTAACAATATAATTTTTTTAAAGAAAAATCTTGGATATAAAGATAACAATCTCTATCCCACGCCAGACTTTTTCCCAAGCATTAGCCTAACACCTTCACTTGTAAAATACACTAGATTTTGTAATTAGCACAGATTTTCAACTTAAGCGAGTTGATTCATCGATAATAACGGAAATTTTCCCCGATGTTTCCTTAATTTTTTTTTACTATGATTGATTTCATGTATTTATAAACATGCTATATAATCTCAACTGTACTAAATCTAGAATGGAGGCCGATTGCTACATCCACCCCATTTAGTTTTTGAAGGTCTAGCAAACCACAGTGGTCGGAGTCAGTCAGCGTTTTCTAAACTGTGTTCCGCGTGGACCTTGGGCTTCCGTTATTGTTATATCGGTCTCCGTGAAGTAATTTGATAATATTTTTTATTTATTTGTAACACCACAAAATAAAAATCAGTTTTTAGGATTTCAAAATTTTTAAATCTGAATTAAATACATTTTACAAAGGTGCAGCCAGAACGTGTGATGTTTTACGTTTGTTTTATAACTTTATTCTTGTAAAATTTAACTATCGTTATTTATTAAATGTTAATAATATTAATGTTCATAATATTAGGATGAAATAATGTATAACGGACCAGCATGTTTGGGAACCCCTGACCCATTCCACTGTTCAGTAAATTATACAGTGCTTGGGCTTAATGAAACTATACCTGTTTCCCAAAGTCTAGTTTTAAATCATTTAACAAGAGTTTAAGATCCCCACCTTATCGTCCCCCAGTAACACTATTTTGCCTCTAACCGATCCCCTATATCAGGGGTGGCATATTTATGGTACGCATGTCACTAGGTGGCACCTAAACATGATTTGGGTGGCAGGCTGAGATGAAAAAAATAAGTATTAAATAAAAATGTTACCAACTTAGTATGATATTTTGAGCTCAATAATATTTCGATGGCCCTGCAATTAATTCAATGTCATGTCATTATTAACTTTATGAAGTCGATGGTTAGAAATCTTTTTGGGTCTCACTTAAGGTGGTGGTGTAGAAACACGGAAAAATGCAAGCGTTTTTGCAGTTTTTATAGCAAGCTTGCTTTGGACAAAATAAATATAATATTGCTTACAAACCTATAGTTTAATTTTCTTCGCATGGTGATATCAATAATTGTTGAATATCTGTCAAAGGAGTCCTAAAATTTAGTTACAACTTTTTCTCTCCATTTAAAAAGTTTGTCATCTAATGCTGCTATGCTTTTAACAGATAATCAACAACTATTGATGTCACCATGTAGCATTTGGCTACAATTCTAGAAGAATCAACTGGGAAAAATTTATACAACTTACCCCGTTTCACCAGCCCTGCATTTAGAACTACGAGTCAGGTAAGAAAACATAAACACTACCAAGCATAAGCACGCCACGAGGAAAACTAGCCGCTGATCTCAAGTTTCGATCGGTGACCACTAGAGCACGCCACACAAACATGGACAGTCCAAAGAAATTAAGATGCGAAGATATGTTCTTCCACGTTCTCGAAGCGTCGGGATGTTTGGAGTATATGGTAGAGGTTTCTGTTGTCATGCGCGTTCCCCCCTTTGGTGATCCATATGTTTACCCCCACCTTTTATCCCGTTCTCCAATGTTCCCTGTGGGTTTGTATACATATACATATATATGTGTCCAACGAGGCTATGTATGGCCACTCTTGGATTTAGCTTGGAAGAAGGTATTGGAAGCTAAGGCTTCGGGATTGTTAAAATGTAAGATCTACATTCTTTTTCGACTCATGTTTTTTCTGGTTATTAATTTTTATTTACCTTTTAACTTTTCAAAATTCTCTTTTTGCTTCATAATATTAACTTTGTAACGAGGGACTTATGATATATGTAGATTTTTATCAGTGTTAAACTTTGAGTTAATGAATTTGTATGTATCTTAATACCTCATGGAAATCGATAGTTAATTCATTTATGTGAATATCGATATTTTATTTATTTTTGAGACTACCGATTATATTGTAGAGATATCTTTTGACCTAATTGTGAGACTGACGTGATATTTTTATGATAGTTATTATTGGTAATTTTGGGACAAAAATTTTTTAACGATAATTTTTGATAGTTAAAAAAATATATATAGACAAATTTCACCTGTAGTTAAAGTGTTTATTCTGGGGAATTTCTATTGGCCGTATGATGGTACGATTTTGTAAGATCTTGGTGTATAATGGAAATATGTATATAAGTATCAGGAATAATGAGGGAATTTTCGAATACTCATATTGTAACTTATGAAGGTATATATGAATTTCGTAATGGATATTTTGTTTTGACAAAGATCACGTACTTTTACAAACTCTTTAGGTGCGTAAATAATTGATTTAGGTATTATTGTTATCTTTTAATGTAATTGTCTTGAATTAAAGCCGTATTTAACTATGATATTGTTTTTTGCTTCAAGCATTCCAATTCATAATGAAAATCTTTTCACCAACTCTACGGCTATCTTAATAATTTTTAAGATCTCAATATATTGTTCAAATTTATTCAAATGATAATGCTTATACTTATATACTTAATTATGATACTTTTAATATCATTATTAATTATTATTATTATTTAGCACCACGTCTTACTACCCGTTCGGGTTATACGCTTTAAATACTAACTACGCTAATGGATTAGGAATTGGGAAGGATGAATTAGAGGAAGTGAACCCGCATTTGCGTGGAGAGGGAGTGGAAAACCATTTAGGAACCCCTCCCCCCCAGTTCACCCGACCGAGATTCGAACCTCGATCTCCACGTCCTCAATGGTTGAGTTCAACCCGGCTGGCGCGTTAACCAACTACGCCACCGAGGCGGGATACTTTTAATAAATATCCACAAGCTACTCCAAGTCTTTTCACTGCTAAAAATATAAATAATACCCTTAGGTTTTATGTGTTTTGGTATATCTTTATTTTAGGTACATATTTATATATTTAATTTTCTTTGAGGGCAACCGTCATCATATTATTCCCGCAACTGGGTTTTGAAGGTCAATCTCAGATATTCATAAAACCAGAATTCCAGCCACTCACTTCTATTACCTTTTTTTTTATTTGTGATTTGGACCTCCTATTATTTTATGATGTTGCTAAGGACGGTTCAACCATGTGAAGAGAATTAAACTATGTTTGTAATAAAGTCATATTTTATTTATTTTGAACCAAAAAAAAATTGTTGCTATAAAAACTGTCATAATACTTCCCTTAGCTCGCGTTTCCTACATCCCCACTTCAAGTGCATTTTGTGTGCTGTTTTAAACAACACTTCATGAACAGAACATAAATATATTGGCTAAAAAATACAATAGATTTAAAACTAATATGGAATTTATTATGTAAGTTTTTTATATTAAAATATATATCAATGTATTGTTTAGTTTTTTCCCTTTCAAGATGTTTGCCATAAGTTATTGAAATCTATATTGTCTTTAACACTCATTTGACAATTTATTTAATACAATTTTTCTAATTTAAAATGTAGGCATCATTAAAATATTTACAATTTTATTTGAGTTGCCTTACACAACCAGCTTCATTGTATAGTGTGGTAAGCGTAACTAGCTACACACCTAGGGCTCCAGGATTTGATTCTTAGCTGGTACCATGGGTATTTTTCCTGAAATGGGAACTATCTCATAGAATACACAGGTCTAGTTAGTTAGGTTTCAGCTAGGTTAAGAGTTTTACTGGTTACAAACAAAGCAGTAGCCAGGGGAGGTTTTAGGGCTTCAAACCCCCCATGAAATTTTATGAACAAAATATATATGACTTTATTTATCGTTCTAACAATATCAAAATTAAGATACAAATACAAACTATGTAGCTGTGTTACCATAGAAAGCATTTCATAGAGCTTCTAGAGGTGTTAAATATTTATACATTTTCCCAGCCTTCGGCATTTTGGGGATTATTTTACCATTAAAAAAAATCACTTCACAGAGCTTCAAAAAGTGTTTAATATTCAGAAATTTCCTAAGCCTTCAGCAACTAGGGGGTTATTTTACCATTAAAAAAACACTTCAGAGAGCTTCTAGAAATGTTTATCATTTAGAATTGTTTCTAGCTTCCAGCATTTGGGGGATGCGCCCACCAAACCCCCCCTAAAATTATTGGCTGGCTACGACCTTGGTTTTGCACCCTCATATTCACTATCACCATCACCTCATCTTATCAGAACATGTAAAGAGCCTCCATGGAAAGGATGTGGGATTCGGGTGTCCCCTGGGAAAGTGTACATTAGAACCGCCTAATATTCCCACCCACTGAGCTATGAGTGATGTAGCCAAGTTCTAAAATATGTGGCTTCCTAAAGTTCCCAAGCTTACATTATGGGCAAAAATAATTGTCTGATAGCACTGAAAATAGATTTCCGGGAGTTTCTAACATTGCTGATCAAAACTTTGGTATTTTTTTTTATTTACCTTGTTTGATCCTAAGCCAATACTTAACTAAATGGCACCCAAACTTTTTAAAATCGTTAATTTCAATTTAATTTACAAAAACTGTTATATCTGGAGCTTTTCAAGGCCAATAAACAAGATTCTGTCATAGGTTTTTTTCAAAATTCAAATCAAATGATCCTCAATCCTTACCAAAATTGGTGGTAGGGGAGGGAAGGTGAGGCGTAAAATTAGAAAAAAAACCTTAGTGGAGGTAAAAAGCTAAATTTGCGAAGAATTTAGAGGGAACACTCTAAATAACAAAATTAGTGCTCACTATTTTATCTTTATAAGTGGGAGTTGGTGAATTGGGGGAGTTTTCCAAATTGCCAAAATTAAAAGAATAAACAACTTATAAGTTTGGTAGAAGATTTAAATTTGCTGGGCGGGTAAAAAGGCCTCACCAAACCGTGATAACGATCTGAACATTCTTAAATAGTAAAATGAAATATCCTAAAAAATAAATAGGTTCCCCTAAAAATTTCTGAAATAAAAATAATATGGTTGGTAGTTACAGTGGAAAATTAATATACTTTATTAAAAATAAAGTGTCAAATCTAGATAATCAGAAGAGATTGAGCATTTAAAATATAAAATGGGAGTACGGGAAGAATCAGGGCTGAAAATTTTCAAAACTATTACTGTCAAGCATTTATCGGTGAAGTGTAAAATTGAAATTTTGCAAGTTGGTAACGAGACCACACTAAAAGTTCAAAACTTAAAAAATGTAAATTACAAATTGGGCGTGCAGGTAGTGAAATTGGGAATAAGAATAAATTCCCAAATTATAAAATAAAACACCTTTAAATATAGTATAAAATATTCATTTCATAAAGGAAGGAGAGCTAAGAATTTCACAAAGTAATATAAAAAATGTACTTATTGGGGTACATATTTACATACTTGCAAGCCGTTAGGATAACTGCTCCAAATAATTAAAAATAAAATAATACTGAAAAATTAAATTTCCAAACTAGTTCCAATAAATGGGATCTAAGAACATTCCAAGCCAATAGAAAAAAAACTCTCAGTAGGGAATAAAATTTAAATTTAACGTGTAAGTATAAATACCATCCCGAATAACCAAAAGGTGTTTGAATAAATGGAATTTCACATTAAAAAACGGGAAATGTAAGAGCTTTAAATTGATACAACAAATGCAGTATACTATTTTATGTATGATTGAAAATTTAAATTAGACTGGGACGTAAAAGAACCATATCAGTTTACCAAATAGGTCCTAAAATTTCAAAATAGGAATGTGGGGTCCAAAATGTCTTGGAGGAAGGGGCAGTAGCTTGAAATTTCTCCAAAAATATTAGAAAATTTACCTTTCTATGGGGGGTAAGATTAAAATTTGGCAAATGGCAAAATGATTACCCCGCGTGACATATAAGGAGAAAGGTTTGGAAATCAAAAAATTAAGAATCTGGGAAATAGATAAAAAGTGGGGGGAACTACTATACTAATATAGACCAAAAATGTTGAAATAGTAGAAAGTGTTAATTTTTAGAGGTGAACAAAACAAACTACAAATATAAAACACAAAAAGTAAAGATTTATCTAAAAGGCGATCCATAGCGCTGCTACTACATAGCTAAATATCTAAGGATAAGCTATCGCCCATATAGGAGCGACATAATAATGAAAATAAACTGGTGGCATAGCTTGTGAACAATAATGCTCTTTAGGAAACGATGATAAACATTTTTTCCGTATTTCTATTAATCTATTATTACTTATATACAAAACGTTTTATTTCTAAATACTCATTAAAAAACTTAAATAATAGGTAGTTCACTAGACTCATTCAAAATTCAGCTAGCCTTTAAGTGGCACACTGTTCGCAAAAGTATCGCCATAGCTTCCCTGGAAACTCCCACACCCCCGCAGGGGTCGATATTGCCCACTTTGGGAACTTCTGATTTAGACCATGCGACTACGTATCAGCATTATTAATTTTCACACTACTAATTAAACATACCTGGTAAAGACAACCTCAATCCTTTAGCGATTGTCAAATTTGTCGGTCTTCCCTGTCGAGCTACTCGTCAGTAGAAGGAGATGAGAGCGTGGAATTTAGGGACAAGGATGGGAATAGAAATATAGAGGCGTCAATACGCAGACCAGACCAGACTCCAAGAGGAAACCAAACCAAACCACCGTCACCTGTTCTCGACGTTCAGTGTTGAGCGCCCCTCCCTCCTATACCGCGGGGGGTCTGTGGGTCCCCCTCTGAGCGACAAATTACCTCGGGGCTACCAACAAGGGCTAAGTACACCCCATGAGCGAGAGCAGTTTCTATACGATTCAATTCGTTTTAGGTGGATAGTTCAATCAGTATTAAGTTGGAAGTCCATTTCATCTCACAGTACTCGCGTTTTTTAGGTCTTACTTGAACAAATTTGACTGTAGAAATGATTCATTTATTATTTTGATTGGAAGTTGTAAGTTGTTTCCAAAATGTATTCTTTGAACTATTTCACGCGCTATATGTTTAAATGAGCCATGGTGAATTGGGTTGGAATGAGATGTTTAATAAATGTGAATGGAAAAACTCGTATGGACAGAGTCAGTAATGAATAGGTGCTGAGGGTGTGTGGTTTGAAAGGAAATCCAACAGGTCAATGGGAAAGAGGAATCTTACGTTGGTTTGAACATGTTTATAGGATGATTGTGGATCAAGTGACAAAGAAAATATATGAAGGTAGAGTGTGTGTGGCTCAAAAGGAAGGGGTTGACCATGTAAGACGTGGCTAAATGTTGTAGATGAATGTGTTAAAAAAGAAACAATAAGAGTCTTAAGAATAAAAGATCATGTATGTGTCAGTGTATGGATGTTGTTGAAGCGAAGGGAGTATGCAAGAATAGGGAAGTATGGAGAAAGTTAGTTAGGATGGAAGGACATAGTTGTTTTTAGATCCATACACAGTTTATTGCCTACCTCGTAAAAGGACGGCGTGTTTTGGTATGTATAGGAGCCTTGGTCTGCTCACAGTTCTTACCTTAGAGAAGTTTATTATATTTAAAGGAAATTTGCAAATTCGATTTCATGTAAAATTGTTTAAGTATCTAGAAAATTTAATCAAGATCGAAACTAATACTAGGGAAGTAATTCTTTCACACGCAAAGCTATACTCCAAGGCCGAGTCTATAGCACAAGGACTTATCCTGGTAGGTGAACTGGTACGCAAAGCCAAAATGCCTCTGTCCGATTCCCATGCCCAGTTATCATTTTTCGAAACAGTCTTGGAATCATTCATTGAAATATGAACCAGAGATAGATTTCAAAATAAAATAGATCGAGGTTTGATTCTCACTCAGATGAACTGAGGTGGTTTTTCTTTAACGGTTCTCCACTCTCCTTCCATGCAAATATGGGCTCACTTTCTCTATATTCAACCTTCCCAATTCTTAGCTCATTAGCGTAATTAGTACTTAAGCATATAACCCAAAAGGGGTAGTAAGACGTGGTGCTGAATAATTATAGTTGTTTGGAGTTCCTCCATTGGTTATGAGTGGCTAGCTCATAAATGAGAACCTTTTAATCAATCGAGAACAAGTTTAATTTTTTTTTACTGATATATTTTACTATATTATATTCAAAGAGGAAACCTTTAAAAAATCACCAACTATAAATTATTTGAAAGAAACGGGTTTTTTAATTTTGCTTGAGCTTGTTTTCCATGGATCTCTTTCCATTTTGAAAGTCAGATGTGTCACGTTAAAAACTAAACCGACGTCTCTCAATCAGGTTGACGTGATGGAATGCGCTCGTAGTGGTCTCTATTGATGAATTATTAAAATGATGGCGCACCAACCATATATACATAGAAAAATAGATAGATGGAAGCAATTTTTTTACTTAAAAAACTATACTCTGTTTGAGAATGTCTGATTTTAAAAGATGAAGAAGACCTAATTGGTAAAATATGCGAACAGATCATACCAAACCACTCCAAGGGCCAAAAGTTCCCC
Source organism: Timema californicum (assembly GCA_902141385.1). Lineage (NCBI taxonomy): Eukaryota > Metazoa > Arthropoda > Insecta > Phasmatodea > Timematidae > Timema > Timema californicum. Next base: position 296,165 of record CABFOW010000226.1, read on the forward strand.
CTCCCTGGTATAATACATTCACAACCTCAGTTTACTTTAATGACAGCTCTAAAATTTACTAGATATAATCCTTAACATACCCCTACGCCAACAGCTGACATCTATCACTTTAGATAACTGTAATGAAAACGTATGGTAATGTATGAATGTGATAGTTAACCAAAGTAATATAGGCCTATATTATCTATGTATTTATTTGAGGTCGCGCAAAAAGCTTATTTATCGTTTTATTCCCCTTAAAAAATGATTATTCACAGTACTTCCACAAAAGGTCTAAGGAATATAGCTTCAAAATGGCAACTGACGAATTTAAATCATGTGATTATACATGGCAGAAACAATATCGTTACAATGATGCACCCACGCAGTGGATAAAAATAATGTATTCATCTAATATTTAAAAATACAATAAAATAATCATAAAATAATTTACCAAACAAATAAAAATGACAATTATTTCCTCTTTTCCGAGTAAATACGATGCCTGTATTAAAATGTATTAATGTTTGCACTAAATTACAATATATAGATAACATTCTAAAACAAAGAATAATTACTTTTAATTATGTTTAAAAGATTGTTTTGTATTGGGTAAAAATAAATTATTAAAAGTTCTGAAACAGTGTAAAAAACTAAAGTTTACGTTATTTTTATTGTAAAATATAACATGTATTAAAAAACTTAGCATCAAAAACAAAACAGTGATGTTTTGCTAGTGTTGGCAACCCAAAATATAAACATGATTTTTGAACTGTCATCCAGGTAAAAACCTATAATGAACCGACTTTATATCTATAAAAGTGGTTGAAAAACTGTCAGAAACAGACAGAATAGGGATGATTTTTTTTTTTGCTTGAAGTAGTCAACAATTTCACACGCCAATTAAAAATGAATATACACACAATGTGTCGAAATTCACGATTCATTTCAATAATAATAATTGTTTAGGACTAAGAAAGGTATAATTTAGTGTAAATATATCCGCATTCCCATGGAGGGATGATGGGAAATTGTTTAGTTAAATCCATTCTCAGTACACATTACAAGGACTCCAACCCGCCTAGGTGGCGTAGTTGGTTAACGCGCCAGCCGTGTTGAGCTCAACCGCTGAGGACGGGGAGATCGAGGTTCGAATCTCGGTTGGGTGGTTTTTCCTAAATGGTTTTCCACTCCCCCTCCACGCAAGTGCGGGTTCACTTCCTATAATTCATCCTTTCCTATTCCTAACCAACGCAATTCTTAAATTATTTACAATATATTTACATATAAATCAATATGAGTTTTTACTTGGTATGAGTTTGTGGATCAAAGTAATACCTGACTAATCGTAATGTTGCAATACTGCACACAAATAAAGTATTCATTAAGAGTGCAAATAATATCATGAAAATTGGGACTCCTCTTTTCAAGGAGTGACTATCCTTTTCAGTAAATTTAAAAGATAGATAATAAATATACAATGATGAGAAAAGGCTCAAGAAAGAAAAATGATGGAATAAAAAAGTAAGGAACAGTTGGATAGAAAACATACAGTCGATGGAAGACTCGTTTCTATTACTGTGGCTGTCAAGAACGATAGGTTGTGTGTTATCACATATCAGTCTTTTGCTGTTTGTTGACGACATAATACTGAAGTGTTCATACGGAAAGATCCTCTCTCGAGAAACGAACAGATAACAGTCCTGGTAGCCTCACTTCAAGTTGTTGCAAGATTACTTCACCATGATCTAATTATAGACCCCCTTCCCCCTATATTTATTTACTTGAGGTATTTAACGTGCACTTTCTGAACCAACTAATTATATAAGCACAGGAGATATTCTATGAACGAGGGAGAATGAGCAACCAATTTTGCCAGAAAAGGTATTTTTAAACGGCTTCCAGGGTTCTTTTACATGCCAAAATTGACATGGGACAGACGGCCTTACGTCCCCTCCGTGGGAGGTTGTGCTACTGATTTTTATCTCTAAAGAATATTTCCGTCGACCACTGTTGGTTTTGAACCCACAAACATTGGATCCTGAAGTGAGCACTTTACCCAAGACCACACGACCATGCTCTGATCGAACTAGTGACTTCATTCCGTAAATATCCTCACCATTCATGTTGATTCTACTTTCATAAGATCTTTATTTACAGAACAAATATGTGAAATCCCAGTTTGAGCTACTAAGTTGTGTTGTACTTTAAATATTTTTTTAAAACCTTTATTTGTCATTTTAAATAATATAGATGCAAACTTCTGTGTAACGTTTCATCTTTGTTAAATTTGTGTGAGTAAAATGTTAGTTGATTGTGTTTAAGATGAATAAAAAAAGAATAAACTTAATCTGAAAGAGTAAGTTCTCACATTAATTCTTCAAGGCATTAAATTTAATTCAAAGCACACAATTTATTCAGTTCGAATAATCTAGTGAACCTACTTATCACTTATTTACTCAATTATCTACGTATTCACCTATCTATTAAAAATCTTTATAGTTGCAAAATATACCTGCCACTACTAAATTCATTTTCAATTTTTTTAAATTTCTCTAATCACTAAATATTTTAATCCAAACCTCCACCATATTAACTTTGGCCTAACACATAATTTGGAACTGTCTGTTACAAGACTGATAATTCTGAGAGATCTAGTGAGATCTATTAAATTGAGAAAATTTAGAGATTTAATGAAGTTTTGTTCAATAATATTCATACAGATCTATTTTTAACAATATGGTTGAATTATCAGCATACAAGGGGTAAATCGATTTAATTATGAAAATGTCTGGATGTAGGTGACCACAATTCAAATATCTAAACTAGATGAAAAATTACAGCTGGACACGGGAATCGAACCTGGGACCTTCGGCTTAGTATGCTAAAGCTCTACCACAGAGCTATCCAGGATTCATCCAGTGATCAGGGTCATTCTTACCTCATAGTTTGAGGCAGAGTCCGTGATGAGCATGTGGATATCATCGGTTACCTCCTTTGTCTAAGGTGGTTATGGAACCAATGATTACTCATAGTAGTAGATGATTTCAACACGTCAATCATGGGCTAGGCCTCAAACTATGAATAAAGAATTACTTTGAGTATGGGACGAATCCTGGATAGCTCTGTGGTAGAGAATTACGTGCCAAGTCAAAGGTCCAGGGTTCGATTCCCGTGTTCAGGTGTCACTTTTTTAATTTAAAAGATGTTATATTTAGATGAGGCTAAAATCGTATTCAACAACTATTATAGCTTGGCTAGTTAATCCATTTACATAATTTGCCAAGAAATTAAATATATGTACTGTTCCACTCGCCACAAAATTGTTAGAAATGAGATAGAGAGATAGAGACCTGGGAGAAGGGTCGTTTTAAAGTTTTCATCGTGATGTGGAGGGTAAAAATATACACGTTGCTTAAAATTAAACACCCAGATTTGAGAAATCTATGGAAAATTGATAGTCTTTGACGAATGAACGAACATTTTACTAGAAAGTCGAGTGATAAGTAGAAGAACCTCTCAGTTCATCTTGAAGAGCAAAAATTATATTTTCCATTGTTCAATAAAAGTTGAGCCCAAACATGAAGAGTTTCTGTTGTTAAACCATTTTTTTAATATAAAATTTAAACTTTAAAAGTAAACTGCCCTCCCTTTATTGGTCCGGGCTTACTGCTATAAAAGAATGGTATATCGTTTATTTAAATCTGTATTATTTGTTAACCGTTAATTATGCTAGAATACCATGTAACTTTATTTTATATTATACTCAAATCATTGTTAGTAAAAAATAAAATAATAAAATTGCTGCACTCAGGGCAAGTTGTTACCTTTGTGTTAGGGTACGTTCTTACAATAGAAACAACATGCCCCGCAGAAATATTAAAAAAATTAAATATGTTAAATATTCTATCATTTTATTCATTACCTTTAATTATAATTAATATAGTTGTTTCTTTATCATTGCAATAGGGACTCACTTTAGCTAATTCTAAAAAGATTCATGTAATGGCCAATGGCATACAGTTTTATTAATTAAGATTATTTGAAAATACACTAGTAAACAGTGTTATTTAATTTTGTCCCCATCTCTGTTTAAGAGGAATAAGTTCATTTAATATACGCACATTTCTAAAACTGGATCAAGGAGACAAACTATGCCTCGAAATACGCGTCATTCAATTATTCTGACTGACACATTAAAATATAATGTTTAGTTAGTGAATAATATAAGAGTAGAAAGCTGAAATTTGGTAGAGAGGAAAAATAAATAAAAAATGCAAGTTAATATAAGTTCGCATTCAAACATCGTTCATGATGCATCATTTTAACTATTTTTTCTATTAAATTTACGAACACCACTCAAATAACCCAATATGTGTGTTAAATAAATATTGTTTCGTTTGATTTTTTCTTTCATGTTGTGTCTAATTTTATAAATCCATGTTAGTTAAAAATATCTTTATACTCAATATGATTAAAACAGTTTGTAAAGTACTATGTATTTCACTTAAAACCAACAAAATAAAAAATATATAGCAACTAGCCTCAGCTTCCCCTGTCTAAAATAAAATGTTAAAAAGCAATTTGATATAAACATAACTAATATATCCTAACCACTCCTGTTTTGATGTAGCGTTTTCCTAGTCGGAAAATTGAACAATTATGAGCTCGCAATGAAATTAAATAAACCTATTATATCTATCTATATAATAGCGCTCTTGCTTGTTGCTTTCGTGAAAGTTATAATAGGCTTGCAAGGATGTTATTTGATTAAACTGTACGGAATTGCACAAATTTGACCACGTTTCTTACTTTTAAATCTTGTATAAATATTTGATTCTTGTCTGAACCTCTGAATTTTCTATATAAATGTTTATAAAACGTGACCAAATAGTCCCATAATAATTCTCTTTTTTAAGAATCATAAATGACTAGTTTTTTTCCCCCTTGCATATCATTTAACTTCATACATTATCCTACTTTAGTTTGTTATTTTCTTTATTCCGGTGTGAATGCACGGGAGTTAAGTATGTAATATTTTGGACGGGGGACCCAGGAAGCGACAAATGTAAATAAAAACTAGCCTCAGCCCATACGATTGGTATAAACGACATAATAAACCAGCAGTGTGAGAGAGTTCCTCACCCTCTTACCTCCTCGTCCCTTCCAACACACCCACAGCTCCCCCACCGTACTAGCCGCCAGTGAGCCATAAAGCCCGCACCACACAACCACTTCGTGACGTCATCAATGAAAGGCAAGACAAGAATACGAGAAAATTGTGTTATAAAACTTTAGAGAAGAGGAGTTGTGTTGAGGAAACACTCCTTTGCAACTCCCTCTACCTACTACCCTACAAAAAAAAACATAAAATATTTATGACAAGTAATAAATATATAAAACTTCGTAAAGAAAAAATGGAAAAAAGTCATACTACTGTACGTCATTTAACCATTGTAAAAAGATTTCCAAACTCTTCAAAAAGGTGATAGGTAAAGGACTGGGGTGGAGATGGAAAGGTTTTACTACTATATGAGCGATTTTTTTATTGATTTTTTTTCTCTGATGTTGACTAAAACCAATAGTAGATTTCAGCTTAATGTCGCTATTATTTCGACGCCGTTAAAAAGAAGTAATCTTTGGTGCTTAAAAAGATTTCCCAATGTCATTTTGTGGTGGCATAAAGTACTTCAAAGAAAGTATTCAAGTAACCGAAATGTCCCATAACTTTTTTGGATACTCTATTAACATAAACCAATAGACAGTATATCTAGCGTGTATACCTTTGAATAGAAAATACATTGATTAAATAGTGTCTTATATTAGCCATTATAAAAATATTGGCATAGAACTGTATATACTTTTGCTAAAAGAAACAATTTAATCGTATTTAAATATATATATTTTTAGCCCATGATGCACTAACATTTTTACTAATACAAAAATCTGATAAAAAATATGAATGAAATGCCACTATTATATTAGCAAACTGAACAAGGAAGATTGTCTGGAATTCTCCCTTGCGGTGATATTTATTTCACCCTTCAGTTGCATTCGTATTTAACGAAATAGTTAAAAAGTTGAGCTTTTTTTTTTCTTTAACGAACCGCACTATTTTATTCATATAAAAACATCAAAGCAATATAGAGAAATAAAACCCCTTGAGCTGAAGGTTCGTTAGGTAAAAAGGTTTAAATCCCCCAGGGTTGAAGTTAGTTTAATTAAATAAGGTAGAATACCTCATTGATAGTTTTTTCTGTACATTTTCCGGTAGATTCTATCTGTATATTTCCCTTGGCAAACTCTTAAGATCTCTTTGTATTCAAGGCCAATCGTAAGCCACAGTGATTGGTCTCAAGGGACATCCCTTCTCCCTCACCCTTCCTTTTTCTAGGTCAGACCTATGTGTTTCCACTGGGGGCTGCCAGATTTCAATATGGACATCGGGAGTCTTCAATTTCCGGTCCGGCCATCGTATCCATTGTTCGAGCTTGGGGGAATACCCTCCACCCACCCTTTCCACGAGAAACCGACCAATCAGCGGATGGAGCGTCACGTCTTCCACCCTAACCACCCACCAACGACCTCGCTGACCACTAAACGAGGTAGAACTACCAGACGTGGCGAGTTTGCAAATACTGCAGGTTGGGGTTTAAGAAAAAATTATTCTCATCCCTGCGTCTTACTAACTGTTCAGGTTATGCGCATATAAGATAATTGCTCTAAAGGGGTAGGAATAGGAGTAGGTAATCTATCCACATTTTCTTGGAAGGAGAGTGTAAACCCATTTAGGGGGGGGGGGACTCCCTCAATATACCCAAAAGGGATTAGAACTCCGATTTCCCCGTCCTCAGCAAACCAGTCTAACACGAGAGCGACGTCTTGGGCCTGGAGCACATCGCGCGAAAGGCGGGTGCAGCGTATGAATACCTCTGTCGTACCTTTGTCTGGTTGTAGCAGTGATATAGTTTTACTGTATCCTCTGCACCGACATCACGCACTGCTAGTTAATCTTCACTCCCAATGGGTTTCTGAGCATTGTAAGCTTGCCCCGAGATATCATTTTAATTCAGCTGATGAACTTCATCAAACTAAATTCTATCAAGTCAATAGGATCTACCGAAACTTCATATGATTAAATAAACTCACCATGCTTCTCTCTTTTTTTCATTTACTCACTTTTACAAATCGTCTTCGTCCATTTTTTTTATAAACAGAGTATAGTGAAACTAAATGATAATTTTGCAGAAGTTTATCTAATTCACACGCCATGTAATTTGCACCTCTGAAAACTTTCTGAGTACTGGTTTAAATATGCGGTGCCTTGACGTAACCTCTTCTGGTACCTGTCTCTGCCTCTGCTGCGCCTGCCCTGCGTGCAATGTGCACCAGTCTTTAAACCTTTCAGTCATTGGTCTTTAGAAAGAAAACTCTCTATTTATTTAAAAGGAGCACACAGCTAACCAAGATTTTTTCCTCCCAGATTTTCAGTATACATTTTATAAACAAAATTAGATCAGTGGTATTAGCGTGTTGTCAAGGTAAACAGAATCTGTTTGAACTGTACCAGTAAATTTATCTCCCCTTCTAGATACCCATTTTACCAATCATATAATGAATAATTCTGATTCATACACCTCACATGGTAATGTATATGTATATATATATATATATATATATATATATAATTTTGTACTTGGTCAATGAGTGTTCTACTGAGGTATGAGAACAATTCACGTAGGCTTCAATTTGAGAAAATCCTTGTTACTCTGACCAAACTCCACCACACGCCACTTACAGCAGGCTATATTAAAAAAAAACCTTGCTACAAAATAGAGATGTATTATTACACATCATCCAATGGTGAAGTGAGTTTCCAGTATAAACATAACTTGTGACTTGGTCTCTTTTTTTTTTATTAATGCGTTTTTCTACCCGTTCAGGTCATACTCATAATATGATAATAACTCTAATATGGTGAGGATGAGGAAGGAAGCATTTTAGAGGCAATTCACCCGCATTTGTGTGTAAGGAGAGTGGAAAGCCGTCATCAACCGACCAGCCTAACACGAGAGTGACACTTTAGATTATTTGGCTACCGAAGCGGATGTGACTGATTCTCATCGCTCAATAGAACACTCGTTGGTCAGCTATCAACCAACATACCCTTCGTCTACTCTACTCTGTAAATTATAAAGCTTGCCGTGCATTATTCCACTATGGTACAGCTTATAATATAGGGTCATAGTCTAATCACTCAAAGTAAGAATGCTACTTTTGTATATTCTGAGTTATATATTTTTTGGGGGTAAGCGAGATGTCATCAACTTATTCACCGGGTAGTAACAACATTTCCAGATTGTATTATTTTTCCTGATTTCCAATCTAATATTGTTATCGCTAGTTAAACTTGCTCCTAAATATTTGAATTCATTAACCCTATCAAATGATATATGGTTTGCTGTAATTTCTAAATTATCGTGCTCGATCTGTTTTTTCTGTGTGATCATATACTAGGTATTTTCAGCGTTCACTTCTAAACCTATTTCCTTACCAGCCTCTAAAAAAAAAATCTGCATTTCTTGCATCAGCTTCCTTACTATCACATAACAAAGCTAAATCATCTAATAACAATAATAGCTTGGCTATTTAATCCATCTGTATTATTATATGAAAACTATACTCCCTCAACTCTAAATTGTCAGTAAAGATAGTGTCAACGGCAAGGTATTTTTTAAATTCCGAACATTGCTGACGTTAAAGTAGAGTTTCACGATAAAAAGGAACGACACCAATGAATTTGTTGATCCAATGTCACGTGCCTATAAGCAAACCAACACAAATTGAAAAAAAAAATGAAAAGGAATCCATAAGGTAAATAAACAAAACAAGTTTTTTTTTTTAAATAACTTTTCGTGTAACTGTCGAGTGTATCTATATTTTTATCGCCTATAAAGGTTTCAGATTTTCACCATTCAGGTGGAAATAGCGATGAGCTGGAAGTTTGTGATGAAACCATCGTCTTTTTCTTTGTATGACTTTATTATTATCTTACATCCCCCTCAGATAAACAAACACGAGCCCAAGGGGAGGGTGGGGTTATAACCCAGAATCTGTGATGTTATCAATAAAATTGAATCAGTCTCTGCTCAGGGGAAAAGAAGTCACAGTAAAAAGAAAAAAAAAAGAAACAGACAGATGGTCTTTTGGGAGAGATTTTTTTCATCCCCACAAACCAGATTAAATTTTTTCAAGCTCTCTCTTTTTATTTATTCTTCATTAACTACAGCATAAAAATATGTTTTAAGTTGAGCTTAACTTGTATAAAACTCTTTTAACTATAAAATAAAAAATACAATTTTTTTTATAAGTAAATAAATAAAATGTTTACAAGCTCAACAAAAATATCTAAAATTATTATTTTAATCCATTATTTCAAGAAAATTAGTGAAATAATGCAAGGTGAAATAAGATGGGCAAACCAAAGGGAAGATGACATTACAAAGACGATTCCCATCGTCATCGTTTACCTAGAAGTATTCGATTAGGACGCCTGATTCCTCTCGGCTATCACTCCAGGTATTTTTAAATACCCTATACATTTTGGTAGATTTAAAAAAAACATTTGACGAGAAAATCTAACCCGCGATCCTTGTTTTAGCGAGGCAATGCTCTCCGACTGATGTATCCAGCATTCATCCCGTGATTAAGGTCACTATTCACTAAAGTTTTGAAACATAATCCGAGCACGAGATGAATTTATGGATATCGAGATAAAAAAACGAGCTAAAACATACACAATCAAATATATTTTAGCCTGTTTCGCTGGACGCATGGTCTAAGGAAGGCGTCATTCTCGCAAGAGACTTGACTGACAATGACAGTGGATTTGGGGTTAGAATCCCGGTGGCGTGTACTGAGAGTGGTTTTAGATAAATCGTTTTCCACTCTCCCTCCACAGAAATGTGGGTACTCTTATTATAAATTCAACATTCCTCATCCCTAACTCACTAACATAGTTAGTACATATGCGTATAACATGAACAGGTGCAATGACGCAGTGCTAAAAAAAACTAAATTTCAAACTTGAATCGGTGGCTACGTGGACTTGGCGTTTGGTTTGTTACTGATGGTCAGGTTATGGTGCTAATCCTGGCTGGTCATACTGGAGAAGGTTTCCCAAAACTATTTTCCTCCCTTCACGCAAATTTGGGTACATTTATTTACTTTAGATACTACCAATTTCCTCATAGAACTCAATTAGCGTAATTAAAATGTGATTTTACCTGGATGTGTATTATGATGGGGTGGGGAAAAAAAGCTACTTTCCTATAAATGTGCGTGCACATTTTGATTCACCCGTTATTAAAAATAAGTTTTTAAATAATCTGCCATATTGGGAACTTTTTTTTAAATGCTAATTAATGCTATCAAAAACCCAAAATATTCAACTTTGAAGGGAACATAATTTTGCGAGTAAATATAATCAGTGCCTTTTCTAACATAAAGGAGGGAAAATCATTATGAAACCACATGGAGTCCTCCTGTGTCATCAAATGTAGGAACTACTCACAGCTCCACACAACCAACCATACATTGAAGAGAAAATCTGGTATGTAAATATTATTGTTTTATATACATATATATATATATATATATATATTGATGAGCTAGATAATTTAATTAGTTAAAATAAATATGTATTTGTTTTGTTTTATTTTAAATATAAACTACAGTGCATCGTAAGAAAACAAATTGACTAAAAATATTATTTTAGTTGAGTTGTTTTAAATGTATTTAAATATATTTTGATTTAAAAAAGCTATTATTAAATGCTCTTGATACTAGGCTCACACCAAGCTGAAATTGAGTTAAAGCTCTCCTTAGTTTCAAATTTATTTTGATAATTGATACTAATACAAGAGAATCTAGTGAGTTACTTTTTGTTTCAAAATAACTAACTCATTGAAATGTTAAACAAAACAATATATATATATATATATATATATTGCATAGGGTATTATTGACTGAGACATGACATCCAGATCGGTCGCCTGCATATGGAATATTCGTCGCTCTGGTCGCACAGAGGGTACACTTATGGAGGGGTGTCTTATACGTCATTCCCCCAATGAGATGATGTTACCATAGGGATTATGAAGGTGTGGGCCAGTGGGAGTCTTAAACATAATTTAAACCTAATTTACTAAACCTGGTGAACGTAGGATAATTCCCTCCATGAGAATAATACCATAGGTAACAGCCGGGAATCGAACCCTGGACCCATAGGTTAATAGCCAGAGGCATTGACCACTACACCACAAGGTCGTGTGGTACAGTTATAAAAGTACTTCCATACATTCACACGTTAAATAGTATGTTTAGTTGTTATAAAGCTTGGGAAATTGCACTCGTCCGGATAAAATAGTAAAAATAGCAGCACTCATGCGGATAAAATAGTAAAAATATTAATATATTAATGTTAATATTTGGAGATAATATATTTTCATTTGTTTCAAATCTATCTTTCTAGTATGATTCCACTATAATATTTTGAGATAACGAAAGTTGCTAATTTTTGAATGTATTAATTAATGGTAGAAGAATGTGGAGTTGGGATAGTGCTCTATATCTTGGCCATCAGACCTTATCTGACCTCTGGTCTCCCGGCTTGTGGAGGAGTTCATTTCTGAGGTGGGGACACCATTAAGGTGAATTACATTATCTCCAGATAAAAAATATATTCTCCAGATAGTAGGATGATACGTGAGAATGATGATGAGGGGGAAAGCAGAGGGGACCTACAGTTTAACGTGGGTTCCGAACCACGGGGTAGAATAATGTATTTTTATATATTTTATTTAGATCCTGTCCGGGCTATACGTTTACTTAATAATTACAATAGTGTGTGTTGGGATGATTAAGGTTGAATTTTAAGGAAGTGATTCCGCATTTGCGTAAAGGAAGCGTGCTAAATCATTAAAGAATAAACACGCCCTCATTAAATCTGAGCGAGATTCAAGCCTTGATCTGACCGTCACCGGCAGTCCAGTTTATTACGAGGTTGACTTATTTAACCATTCGACCACCAAAGCTGAACTATTTTAAAAGAAATGTTTGCACATATATACACACTTCTTTGCTATAATATATTTAACTACAAAGCAAACCTTTCAATGAGTTAATACCTAATTTAAAATATATCAAAACCTTTTTTGCGACTATTGTGTTATGATTATATTTTTAACTTTAAAATATTGATTTTCTACATAATATTCTGGATATAAGTTTTAATGTTTAATTTTAAGTATGCTTCATTATGTTAGTATGTAAGTCGTATAAGTACGTTTATCGAATACACTTTAAATAAACAAAATTATACTTCAGATAAAATAGTTGATGTATACCATAACATAAGGGAGCATCGTAATTTCCCTAATACATCCAAACGATGTTAACAAAATATCTCTGCAACATGTTGCTTCCTATTTTGGCTTCTTCTTGAAAACATCTTCAAAATTTCTTCTCTCACCCCTAAAATGTAAAACATTTCATGTTGGCTCTTTATGTGTAAGGGGGTTTTAACACCCTCTCGCAAAGCTGCAGTAAGCACAGCGCATCTTAACGCGGACAAGAATGCTCAGAAAAGACGGTAGTGCGAAAGAGGTTGGGGCTAGGTTCACCACCCCTTTTTTACCTACCCCTCGTTTACCCCATCCCTTACAGCGCCTCTTGTATGAGAGAGCACTTTAACCTTGGGGGGTCTTAATTCCAAGACCTTCACAGCTGGATTAAATCTTTCTTAGTGCTGCCACCTGTCAACGCCGACTAAAACTAATGGTTTAATTAGCTTAGTTAAAGAGACAGGCAGTAAGTTGGGCGCAAACTTGGCTGATATTTCAATTTTAGGATGGAGAAAATTGTTGGATAGGTCATTTAAACACATGTGCTCATGTGTATGATTCTCTTCTACTTTTATATATTACGAACTGAATATTAATTAAAAAATATTTGCTGTGAACAGTATATAATACGTTATTGTATACAATTTTGTTATACTCAAAAAATAATTTAACCAAATTATTATATATTGACATCATTACATATTTCATGCTAATATTGAACTTAGATATTTCATATCGGGCATACTCTATATACATCTAGCCCTGTATGTGGTAATAATAATTTAATTTCAATTTCAATTAATATAGTGCCAGCCAACATTCATGAGACCTATGGCAAGCCAGCACTGAAAAGTACACAAGTACCTTATAATAATAATACATAGTAATAATAATAATAGTAATATATTATTAATACTAATAATACAATCATGTTAATAATAATGTATTAAGAGTGTGTTTATTTATCACAGCGACTATACGATCAGGTTATACGCTTATGTACTAATTACTAAAATGGGCTAAGGATGAGCAATAATCAATTTATAGGAAGTATATCTTCATTTACGTGGAGGGAGAGTGTAAAACCATTTAGGAAAACTACCCTCGGGATACCCAAACTGAATTGAATTCCAATCTCCCCGGATAGGCAGTCTAGTTTATTGCGAGAGCGACACCTTAGACCACGTAGCCATCGAAGCGGGTTAGAGTGTTGTTTAAATTTTGTTTTAGTGTGTTCCTAAATAAAACATCAACACATTTTCTTGTTCTAAAAATGTATCTTATTTTTAGCACTAGTTATTTATGTGTGGATTCTCTTTCCTTTTTTATTCCATGAAACTTAGTAGAACGAATCAAAATTCTCTCGGTGTGATTTTGTTGGATAAACTTTAAAACTCGCTAGAAATGTAGTCACGTGAATTTAATACAGCCTTGGCTAGGAAAAGAACGGGTCGGTTAGGGGTGGTTTAGGCCCTAGGGGATGGGGGATGAAGATAGGGGATAGCACTGGTACATAAAGCAGTCTACAATGATGATGAAATATTAGGTCGTCCAAAGACTTTTGCAAGAAAACAGAGTCATCAATATTTTTATCAGGGCCATCCTACCATTCCCAAACTATCTCAACCCCACCGCCCCACCCCCCTTCTTTTTTCATTTCTGGAAATAGACTACTTTCATCTCCCTCTGAAGTTTTAAATTAGGGTGGTTTTCTCTGCGTCTTTCTTTGTCTATACGCCAATTTTCCAGGGGAACGAATTTCCCCTTCCAGCCCCTAACGTAGCAATATAGAGAAGTATCTAGGATATCGCTGATTGGTCCGTTAATTTATTGTGACATTATCCAGGGAGTAGGGAAAGAAATCCCCCAACGTATGGCCGAATAATAATAATTTTGAAACATTTCAAAGCTACATATAAAAACAAGTTTGTTAGTATGAAGTTCTTGTTTAGGACGGCAAATCGCTATATTTTCCATATACTTTTAACGAACCTTACATATCGCAAACTGAACAATTATTAATCTGGAGAAAACTATTTTGATTTATTTCTATAATAACTATTCTCTTGAAAGCTTTAATGATACACGGAGAGTGTTACTTCAAATATTCTTGAATCAATACTTTACAAAATGATTTTGGAACATGAGTAATTTTCATGCGAGCATCTATCTTAATTAATATTGTTTGTAAATTACATATAATATTATGAGAACTGTTCATAAATTGACTATTTATATTTTCATAAGGATTTTGATCAATATAAAATTACAAATTAATATCGCTCACTTTCATATAGGTATGGAATAGATATTAGCCAGTAAAATGTTTTTTAATGAAACTAATTTTTGTAATGTGTTTGTATTCTAATAATTAACCAGTCAATTTCCCTCCCAATTAAAAAAAATTGTATATCTTTAAATCTGGCTGTACATCGATTTTGCATTATTTACACTGCCCTAGTATTGTGTCTAATTATTGGTAGTGATTGACTTACTTAAAAAAATCATATAGGTCTATAAATCTGTATGACGTAACTATGTACAATCTCACGCAAATATGATGGTTATACCCATCCCCCTATTCCAGCCTAATGTAGTAAATAGGTTTTCCCCCCAATATTTTCTCACGGTTCCTTGATATAAATACGTTTACATTTCCTCTGAAACTATACCTTCCTCGTGTCTATAATACTACCGTATAACCCGAACGGGCACTAAGATGCTGCGGTGAGGAGGGGGTGGGAGAAAGAAGATATCACCTTGGGACAGCACAGAGATATGTACTAATCAGAAATAAATATTTCCTCCTTTAAAGAAGTTACAGATAAAACTACCGAGATAAATTCCTACTCACGGAAGTCTGGAAAGTACCGTTATTGGCTCTCTGATAGAAACGGTGGTCACGTGATAGACGCTAGGTTGACGGCTACCAGGGCCCTTAGTTTAAAAATAAAACCTCACGAAATTAATAAAACAAATCAGCCAAATACTTTTAGTGTTTTAGTTTCATCCCATGAGCAAAGCACTCAAAGTAGGTATTAGTAACCGCTTTCGATTAAAATGGTTTGATTGTCTTGCATAGGAAAACAAAAAAAATGAATTATATATATATAAACAAATCAGAGTTTCGTATTTTGTTTAGTTTGATAAACTTTGTCTTTGTCGGGGCTCAAAGAAAGGGAGAAGAAGAAATTTGAAATTGTTTACATAAGTAAACTGTTTTTAAACGCTTAATAACGCCACCCAACAACCTCACACCCTTTCCCGAAAAATTGAAAGTAATCCTGACCCCATATGATTAAAAAAAAACAATGTTTTTTGATAATACATTCTATCAAATTTTTTATTATTCTTATGTTTAGAGGCACGTAGACTAGTACAAACGGTGTATTTAGCGCCTGATATGTCACTTAGAAAGAACTACGGTTTACTCAAAATCACTTGTAAATGGCTAGACGAGTAGCGCCCTCGATCATTGGCTGAGTTAATTACGTCTATATCTTAGATATAATTAATTAATACGTTTTTCCTAATCTCGCTTCCCATCCAAGATTTTCATATTTAATAACTCCAGTGGGATAGGGATGAGTACGTTAGAATTTAAAGGTAATGTGCTCTCATATTCGTGGAGGGAGATGGTAAACCCACACCCAGAACACCCTGTCTGGAGCTGAGTCTTAGGGCCGATTCACACAGAGTGCTAAGCTAAGCCATGGTCCCCCTTTTCACTCCCGAATTCAGTGTTTATTTCTGGTCTGCTCCAGTGAAGTTTAGTTATGAGGGCGTTCTCCAAAAGTTCTGGTTTGAGTTCAGGTTTTAGTACTGAGTAAAAAAAAAGATACTTCTGTTAGTAGCGTTTTGGAAAATGAGAAAATTTAGGAGGTGGAGGTTTGAATTGTTTAATTAACGCTTCCATTTTAATATAAAAACATTTATTAAATATAAAACCTAAATAGAATATTACTTAAATACACGTGAAACAAACTGAATAGGCCTACAAAACTTAAACACTACTTTAGTTATTTTCACCAAACCAGCACTGCGTCTGTTCAACACGAAGCCCAAGTTGCGTTATGCGCATGCGCAATGTAAGATAGCTCATGATGGGATATGGAAAAATTGCCCGGTCAGTAATCCGAAAAAACATAGCGTGGCGTAGCAAGGCATAGCTAGCGTTCTTTGTGAATCAACCTTAGCCCTCACCATCATTAACAAATCAAACTACAACTTTACGAGCCTGACATCTAGTCTGCATGCCCACTTACACACACAAACACACACACATTAGAGTCGTGACTATCCTGCCTAAATTGGCTGCATTCCGTCCCGGATAGTGGAAATTCTGGATAATATGAACTCAAAATAAATGTCACAGTGTCCCTCACTGTCCGACTGCCACGCTATATATGTGCGCAAGATCAACTTTCTTAAATATATATATAAGGGTTGACATAATCCCGAATGAGAAATATGCACCCATCTCTCTTCAGTCCAGTTTTAGAAATATAATAACAGACAGGAATAAACTTGTAGGGAAGAAGCCTATCAATCATCCACCCCTTTTACCCCCATCCACTTTCTGCGGAAGACCCTAACCTAATCTGTTTGTATTTTGTACCGTTTAAAGAGCTATCAGGACATGAAATTTTGAAGGATGAAGAAGAAAGAAAGGCACGCACCTTTCGTACCGTGAGTAGCATATGTTTCTATCAAAAAAAGGACTTCTTTGATGTATTGTGTCGGCTAAGGGTAGCTTCAGGGGGGAAAGAGGGGTAGGAGGGCCAAGAGGTCTCATGAACCTAATCTATCAAAGTCGATTCACGCGAAACTTCGGTAAGAAAAAAAAATGAAGAAAAATCGATTAAGTTATTGCAGAAAATATTGAAAGAACAAAAAAAGAATGAGAAAACAAAAAGTTCTGTAAAGTAGAAGTTTCATATTTTTTCATCGAAAAAAAAAACACCGAGAACTAAAATCTTCGTGAAAGTGGACGAATTGTGTCCAATGATCCATTACGTTTAAATGGAACTCTCAGCCAGTGTAATACCTTCGAGAGCAAAGGACAAAAAAAAAGGGAATACAAAAATTGTTGGAGAAATAAAGAAGAAAAGACAGAAAGAAAAAGAGGATAAAATTGATGTGAGGAAGGGGATTATTAAAGAGTGCCGCATATGTCTTTGTTACAATCTGAGAAAATTAATCATGAAAGGAAGGACATTATCGGAAAATTGGACAGACACCATCCCCTTCCCCTCCACCATCTCGTTCCACTTTCTTTCTTTTCGTAACCGTGACTCTTAAGAGGAAACGGATTTACCATCTGTAAGTCATAATTAGCTTCCAAGCAACGCAATTTATGACCTTAGCTAGGACAAAGAGAGCTAAAAATAAAAGATTTAGGGAAAAAAATGGGGGAATGCAAATTGGCTTATGGAGATGCATTTTCCATTATATATAACAAATAACAAAAATCACATTTGAAATATTTTGGCACTATGCTTTGCTGCACTGATGGGATGTTTGTTTTAAACTAGGGGATTTATTTATTAGGGGTGTGTGATGGTCAATTTTTAAATGCTAAGACAAAGCGATGCTTGGAACATGCGAAGAAAATTCGAGGCTGAGGTCAAAGATAAGTGTGTTTTTTTTGTGGTCACATAGCACCAGTTCTTGTTTTGAATTATAAATTAAATGAATCCAGGTAAAGAGAAATGTTCATAGAAATTAATTGTACGGCCCAATCTTTAAAGCTATTTTTTTTAATATTTTATTTTTTTCAAGAATCAATCATTATTAAAACAGTACGTGTTTTATAGAAAACATACATATTTTGATTTATTGGGTTAAAACTCAACAGATACCTATTTTGAACATAATATTTAAAGACATTTCTTAAAATACTCAAATTATAAAAACAGTTATCAGTAACCTACCCTTAAACTAATTTCCCAGCAAAAATCAAGGACACAGTTTTGCTTGTCATACCAAACATTCTCCAGATAGGCATACACATTTTAAACAACATCGTAATAGCTAATTTTGAAATATTTTGAATTTTTGAAAATCACTCATCAGTAAAATGACTATCCTTTGACAATTTTTCATCCAAAATAAAAGTATTGAGTACTATGTGTTATATAAAACATTTCCTAGAGATAAGGCTTAGATAAAGTCATTAAAGCCATTTTCAAAATATTTGGAATTCAAATAAATCACCCACCAGTAAAATGACCTTAATTTGAGAGCTAAGGTCAAAATTTAAAAAAACTTCCTAAAGTATTTATCTATAGTTGTTAAATATCAGTTTAGAACAAAATCGTGTATATGGCGAGGGACTGACGAAATTATAAAATCCACTCTTTTAGGCTAGGACTTACATAAACGGTAGAGATTCGTTATTATTCTAGAGGAAAAAAAGTTTACGATTGCAAGACCCTCTCTTGAGACGAGACAGTAAAAATCGAAGCAAACTGTAAGCCTGTTATTTAATGACAGGTCTGAATTTATTTATGCACGCTATCGATGTTCTTTAATTCTCCAATTAGTGAATATCAGCTCTTAGGTTTCAAATCATTGTAATTACGGCACTGTCCATATGGAGAAAACCACACTTCTATTAATTAAAATTGTCTGAAAAATGACACCTGGACATGGGAATTGAACCCGAGACCTTCGGTTTAGTACTCAAATGTTCTACTATATGACTGAAAATTCCACACGTCCATCATAGATTCAGCCTTAAACTATAAGTATAGAATGACCCTAAACACGGGACGAATCCTGGATAGTTTAGTGGCAGAGTATTTGCACTCAAAGTCAAAGGTTCCAGGTTCGACTAGCGTGTCCAGGTGTCATTTTTCAACTGATTTAAATTAAACTCCAATTAGTAGTGAAACACTGTTTGGTAACTGTTCTAAATATGTTGATAAAATATGTCATATTTAGTGGAGATACTTCAAAATTCTCATAATAAACAGAAGTTCTTTTTTTTTTCGAAATTATTTAAATATTCGAAAGCTATTGTGAGTGTTGAAGTCGAAACAAAGAAGTTTGCCTTGTACTAAGACATTTTCAATCTTCGCACACTTCTAATATTTATAGTCTAACACCTAATGCTGATTAGTAGCCATCTGTATACAAAATAAGAGTACTGGGCTCGATTTCCAGTAGCCATAGAATATATCGCAAGGGAAATTGAGAGGTTTTCGCCTTAACATTGATGAATTCTTAATGGCTAGTCTACTGAATGTTGGTTTTGTTATATAATTAAGCTTATAAGTCGTATGATTAAATAATGAGTCTGTTCAGAAAGTGCACGTTAAATAACGCAGGGTTTTTTTTAGCACCACGTCTTACTATATTTTTAGGTTATAATATGAATATGTAATAATTACGCTAATGGATTAAGGATGAAGAAGGTTTAATTTAGAGGAAGAAAGTATACCTGCATTTGCGTGTAAGGGGTGGTAAACAATTTAGGTGAAACCACCCTCGGTACACCCAACTGGGATTCTAACCCAATCTTCCCGTCATTAGCAGACCAGTTTATTGCGAGAGTGATGCTTTAGAGCATGTGGCCAGTGAATTTGGTTTATTATAGCAAAATGTTATCGATATTGACGGCAAAAAGTTTTTTTTAAGGGGTTCTTTCTACCAACATTCTACTGTACATGTTGGTGACCTGGTGGTCTAGGGGTAGGGTGTCAGACTTCTGTGCTGGCAGCCGGGGTTCAATCCTCGGTTCCGGCACAGATTTATCTGATTACCAAACCCTTCCTTCACCTCTGACACGACATCTTGTGAATGTGGGGAATGCCAGGCCTCCACCGTGGTTCGGATTCCACGTTAAACTGTAGGTCCTTCATTTCATCTCACAATCACCCTACCACTACACATTAGCGTAAGTGCGTATAACCCGAACGGGTAGTAAGACGCGGTGCTAATAATAATAATAATAATAATAATAATAATAATAATAATACTGTACATGTTGTGTGCGTGTGTAGACTGAAAGAAAATCTCTCCACACATTCGGGGAAGGAATATAGAGAGGAGTCTCATGGGAAGTAACTCAGCATATATATTTTCAGAAACTGTCAAATGACGTCGCAACATCGACACACGCCCGACTATGAATTTCGATCCAAGTGAGGATAGTGTAGTGATGAAACCAATTCTTTCTTATTTTTTTGTTATAAATAAACTACTTGCACACCCTGTTTACAAACTATTCGTACTTTAAAAGCTCGATAATTTCAACGTCATTGAAGACAGTATTTAAGGTGCTAGAGATTCCTTAAACACCAAAAAGGCAAGGGAGTCCACACATAGCTCTACTTACTGTCTGGTTGTAGGGTACCAAACAGGGGAGGAGGGAAAATACAATATAAGTTGTGACTCGCTTACTAAACTACATTACTCGAACCCGACTCGGTGGTGTAGTTAGTTAATGCGCTAGTTTTGTGTTGCGCTACACTGCTGAGGATAAGGAGATCGAGATTTGAATCTCGCTTGGGTGAACTTGGGGTGGCTAAATGGTTTTCTACTCTCCCTCCACGCAAATATGGGCTCCCTCTCTCTTTATTCAACCTTCCCAATTCCTATCACATTAGCGTAATTGGTACTTTATAAGCCGAACGGGCAGTAAGACTTGAAGCTAAGTATTATTATATTATATTATTACATCTCTCGATTCACAAAGATCAACTCCATAATACTATTTCAGTTACCTTTCGTTCTCCAGGCAGTTAGGTCTTGAGGCGGCTGCCTTGATCAGCGAGAAAATATAAATCGCTGTCAGGCCACACGGCTTAAAATACAATGGTCTGTGGCGTTTTCTGGAACTACTACTTCATAATATTTAAGCATATACTCCCGTTTACCCTTTATCCACAACCATACTTTGTTTAGCCAATTATTAAAGAGGTCGAAGAAAACTACGAAACTTATTATCTCAAAGTCAAGAGGAAAGCTCGCTGCTAGTTCTCAAATATTTTAAAATTTGTTGTTGTGAGTCAATCAAAATATTACTGTATTTGTTAGAGGAAGGCTAAATCTAGAGCCCTTTTTCATCAATTCTAGTCTCATAGCTTCGCAAATATGCTCAAAAACAGGTTGAAAATGACCTTATGTCACATTAATAAAAATAAAATAGGGCTGTTAAAGTGCGGCAGAAGGGAGTGCGAGTAATTTTACAGTTTTTATTTTGACAAAAAAAAATTCTATAAAAACTGTAAAAAATACTTGCGCTCCCTTCTGTCGCACCTTAAGGAAAAAGAGTCATATTGGAATATTTCAACTTTAGTTTAGCGTGAATCATATTTTGAAATAATGCATCGTAGAATTAAATATTGTGCGCGACCATTTCTCACTTAACCGTAGCGGCCCCCTTAATGATCAGCAAAAATAGGTGGTTTGTCGAACTTTTCGTAGAGTTTAATGTACATTTTTTAACTATGTTTTCAAGTCATGGCTCTAGATGTATAGGTTCATAGAAAATAGTGTTTTATTCATTCCAGTAATCACAAAACTCGTGTAATGTTTAGTCAATGAAAAAGTTATCATTGGTGAAATGTGTGATTCCTCTTTCACAGTGACGAATTAGTGGCTGGGGTTTGGATGTTGTGTCTGTTTTAGATTTAAGTTAGTTTGTAAGTCGTGTACTGAAATAATTAATCAGTGCAGCTAAGGATCAATCAAGACTCAGTTTGTTAGTGGAAACTAACCCAACATTCATTGGCTCCCTCGACCGGATCACACCTCACTTCTAGTTCCGGTTTTTCTCCGGAGATTCTATGTAAGACGTTCGCTGACCAAGTGGTTTCCCAACGAACGGATCTTTACTGGGTTCGATGACGCACTATACCGTTACCTGTACGTGGATTAACTGTCAAGTTTATTTAGTCTCATTTACTGGGGACGGAGAGTTTGGGGTTGTAATTTTTAATCGGGTGTAATAATGGTGGGGTTTTTTTTTTACTAAAGCGTTTATTACTCCACCTCTACACAAATACTGGTAGATTCCCTACAAATTTGCAGACGTTTGCATAAAATTAACATAGAAAGGGACATTATATTTTAGGAAAAATCAGCGTCAGAGAAATGGTTTGAGTCAAACCTTTCCATCTATATTCAAGTCAGGCTTGCTAACCTCTCGCTGATCACCTGTTGGTATTAACAAATATAAGACAGTTGAAACCTAAGGGCATTTGATCCTGTCCCATTTTACCGAGGTTAGAGACGTATGAACCAAATATTTATAAAGGTGGGATACTTTTTTTTTTATCGCCGCGTCTTACTACCTGTTCAATTTGTACTCATATATGATAATTACTCTAATGGGTTAGGAATGAGGAAGCAAGCATTTTGGAGGCAATCTAATAACAATTGCGTGGAAGGAGAGTGGGGAACCATATAGTAAAAAACGCCCTCAGTAGGCTAGATCAGGATTTATCCCTGATCTCATCATCATCAGCAGGTGAGTCTAACACGACAGTAATGCCTTAGAGCAGTGATTCCCAACTTTTTTTTATGAACCCTTGAAATATTTTTAAAATGTCTCAAGGAACCCCTCCCCTACCTGGTTGACATATAAGAAATTCGACAGAGGTAAATTAAATAAAGACATGAACAAATGGGTTAGTAGTAAATAATAATTAGATCATACTTTTGATTAAAATATTATAAAAGTATTTACTGCTTATTAATATTTAGCTTCCTAATATTACTGTTAATAAAAAATTATAAACATTTTCAGTTTACATCTTGCTTACTGGTTATAAAAAAAATTGTGTATATATTTTGCAATAGTTTTGTTTTATTATAATGTTTTTTTATAAACTCGTTAAAGAAAAAATAAGTTACATTTTATTGTTTTATTATTAATTCACAACTGAAAATAATACTAATTTCTATAGAATAACATTGATTCCTATTGTCACTTAATTTAGTGTGAAACTTGGGCTTGCTTTTTTGAACACAACAACTTAATTCGTGGTCGCATCTTTGATAAGCAAACACAAAGTTCTTCTTCCACAGACAACAGTCTATTCCTCTGTTTGGTTTTTAAATTCATTAAACACTAAAATGTTTGCTCAAACAAGTACGATGTTGAGAATTGTAGCAATAGGTTTATATTTATCAGGGTGATGGCAAGAAACTCTGTTTTCACTGTTATTCAAAACATATATAGTGACAGTTCATTAAATTTAATTTTTAGTGTGCTATTATACTTCAGTTCAGTCAATTATTATTCTTCCTGCAAGCTGAGTAAATTTTCTGAACTGCTTGGAGAATCTGTGAAAGGGTTTTTGACCCTATCATACTCTTCCAATAACAAATAAGGGACGTACTTGGCAATCTTTTCAGCCAGAGATTCCACATGGCCGGAAATCGGGGGTATGATGATTTTACGGTGGTTGTCAGGGAGTCGGTGCTTTGAAGATGAGAAAATAAGGGTAATATTTCAAAACTACCCTTAGAAAGATGATTTTTCCAAACACCAATTTTATTTTTGAATGCTACAAGTTTGTCTGTACACGTCAAAATATTTTCCTTGAGACCCTTCATGTTGGTGTTCAACTTATTTAGGTGTTCATAAATATCTGCCAGGTATGTTAGTTTCAAGAGCCACAATTCGTCTTGGAGATAGTTGGAAAAATAACTTTTATTATTTCTTTAGAATAAAATCTGGAGCTGTTCTCATAGTTCAAATATGTGTATCAACACGTTTCCCTTATAAATCCATTTATCTTAGGTGTGTAGAAGAAGTCACGTGAAGTGGTCTTTACCCATGTTTTCACAAATTGTTGTAAACATGTGGCACTACAGAGGACGCTGCTTAATAAAGTTAACTGTGTCAACAGCTGTATCAAGAACGTGTTTCAAATCTTCTCTAATCGTTCTAGAAGACAGATATTTTCTATGAGAAAAGCAGTGTGTCATAATGTCTGGACTATTTTCTTTGACAAGCGTAATAAATATCTTTGTTGAGCCAATCATTGAGGGGGCGCCATCTGTGAATATTCCAATACAACGATCCCATGATAAACCCAGCGACTCTAAATAAGAAAACGTAATTTTGCAAACATCTTGCCCACGGCAAGTAGTAGTAGCTAGAAAGATTTAAAATAGTTAATTAAACACCATCACATTAACCAAACATAAAGTATCATTAAGCAACAAATAAAATAATAAATAATCATTTTCACCTATTGAGATGAACCAATATTACTATCAAAGAGAAATGATCACAGACAATTGACGCGAGTTAGAAAACAAACATAGCAGTGTGGGTCGCACACATCAACCGTCTTTAACCGTCTTAAATAACTATCGAGCAAATATCTAACCAAGCTAGATTTTCAAAATGCTTCTTTGTTTTATTTATATGTCACGTTGAAATCTTAATATTTTAATTTGTTTATTAATTTACAAAAAAATAATGGCAAGTTGTAATATTTTTTTCTCAAGCTTTTGCAAACTCACAGTTTAACGTGGGATCCAAACCACGGTGGAAGCCTGGCATTCCACACGTTCGCAAGTTGTGATTAATACACGTCTTGTCAGAGGTGAAGGAAGGGTTTGGCAATCAGATAAATCTGGGCCGAGATTGAGGGTTAAACCCCGGACCCCCAGCACAGATATCTGACACCTTACCCTTAGACCGCCAGGTCACCTTTATTGGTGTTCAACGACGTCTTATTTTAGTATCAAATATAAGCCAATATGAGAATCAAAAACTATGATTTGTTTGCACTCTATCTATTTAATTCTCTCTGTGAATCTGGATTACTAAGCAATCCATCTCCTTCAAATGTGCTTATGTTTGTAATTGTTAAACATCCAAAGGCCAATAAATGCAACGGTATTATATTACTATATAAATGAACTCGACCAGAGAAAGTTCCATCCTATGTTCCTTTAGCACTTAAAACTTACGTTCAGTAAGCAAAAACGCCTCAAAAATCAACGCAAAGGTATGAGTTCTCGAACAAGTATATATGTTACTTTTAAAATAACAATTTACAAATTAGATATTGATAATATTGTTACCCGCTTTGATGGCCACGTGTTCTAACGCGTTACTCCCTGAGTAGACTAGACTGCCGATGACGGGGAGATCGAGGTTCGAATCTACTTTGGGTGTACTGAGGGTGGTTTCTCCAAAATGGAACTAAGCAATCCATTTCCTTCAAATGTGCTTATGTTTGGAATTGTTAAACATCCAAAGGCCAATAAATGCAATGGTATTATATTACTATATAAATGAACTCGACCAGAGAAAGTTCCATCCTATGTTGCTTTAGCACTTAAAACTTACGTTCAGTAAGCAAAAACACCTCAAAAATCAACGCAAAGGTATGAGTTCTCGAACAAGTATATATGTTACTTTTAAAATAACAATTTACAAATTAGATGTTGATAATATTGTTACCCGCTTTGATGCCCACGTGTTCTAACGCGTTACTCCCTGAGTAGACTAGACTGCCGATGACGGGGAGATAGAGGTTCGAATCTACTTTGGGTGTACTGAGGGTGGTTTCTCCAAAATGGTTTTTCACTCTCTCCACGCAAATGTGGGTACACTTCCTTTGAATATAGCCTTTCTAATCCCTAAAACTATTAGCGTAATTAGTATATAAGCAAACGGTTACTAAGACGTGGTGCCAAATATATATAAAACATGTATAAGATTGTTTAAAAAATTTATCCATTTTATCAAAGACAAAACTCTTAATCTATTAATATTTTGCGCACAGTATTTACTCTTAATGAATTCATAATAATCGACACTTCTGCATAATATTTCTTTTTCTATCATTTGATTATTCCATAGAGTTTGCAATAAATATTTGAGCGTTTCCTCCATTATGTTTCTTACACACTCACAGTTGTCGGGTATCCGACATCTTAGCTCAGTCGGTAGCGTGTCTGTCTACTGAGTCAAGGATCCCGGGTTCGATTCCCGGTATGGCTGAAAAATGTATCATTGGTGAAATGTGGGGGGATGTGGGGGGGTTAAACCTTCACATTGATAAATTGACGGCAGGGGAATGGTTATTGTGCCTGTCCTAGTCTTAAATTAGATTACAAGGCGTATGAAACTACGATAGGCCTAGCAAGCCGATAGTTTAAAATATATGACATGACACGACACAGGCTGGAAACAGTAATGGATGTAAAGTAAGGTTGTTGTCAGATGTTAAAAGATGTCTGACTCGTCCTAGACCTGATTGCTGCTGACAGGTAATTCAGGGTTCAAAGCATTCCCCGGATGCACTGAAGGGTAATAGGCCTAATGTAATGACCATTGTGATTTTTCTCTTCACTCTCCTTAATAAGGCGGGTAAAATAATCATTCTTATCCTTACTCTTAGATTAATTTATCAGTGATTTTTTTAATCTTTATTTATCTTTTAGCACCACGTCTTACTACCCGTTCGGATTACACGCATATGCCTATGTACTGATTAAGTTAATGTGTTAGGGATGCGAAAGGTTGAATTCATAGGAAATCTACCTGATATTTTCATGGAGGAAGATTGGAAAAACCATTCATGGAAAGCCACC
The DNA here is from genome assembly GCA_902141385.1 of Timema californicum. NCBI lineage: Eukaryota > Metazoa > Arthropoda > Insecta > Phasmatodea > Timematidae > Timema > Timema californicum. The sequence continues at coordinate 323,119 of CABFOW010000226.1, forward strand.
CTCAGTACACGTGACCGAGATTGGATTCCCAATATCCCTGCTATAGGCAGGCCAGCTTGTTGCAAGAGTGACGCCTTTGACCGTGTGACAACTGAAGGGAGTGACATAATTGTTAAGGTGCTGGTTCTGTGGTTTGTGTCTGATATAGTCTTCCATCCTCTCTCGAGGATAATGCTTTTTCCTTTTTCTCTTAGTTAAGTCTATACTCCTAGTCCCTTTTTCATTTATAGAAAGTCCTTAATTTATCTCTTGCAAAGAGTATCCTTTTAGAAATAAATTATCACTATTAAATATTTTTAAGAGAAAGAACGCTATTGAATATTTTTTTCCTCCTTAAAATAGGATGGAAGAGAACGTGAGCTGATACCATTATTTTCGCAATTTTTTAAATCAAAAAAACGTTTTGCAAATTAAATAAGATAATGCTTTAGTAGATATGAGTAGTTTAATTTTCTACATAAATTAATCTAATAAATAAACTTGAATATTTGTTGTGAGCATGACATATTTTGAACGAAAACTTTCTAAATGAAGACCAAATCGTAAAAAAAAACTTAATATATGGGGAAGTGGATGATGGAAAATCTTATGATCGCTTACGTGGGGGAAGGGAGGTGGATAAAAAAACTTTATTTACTTATGTGCAGAAAATTTAAATAAGCGTAACTAATGAGGCATCAAAATGTTATTTTATTATTTCAAAAAAATAAAAATACATGAATATATGGGGAAGTGGATGACGGAAAATCTTATGATCGCTTACGTGGGGAAAGGGAGGTGGATAAAAAAACATTATTTACTTATGTGCAGAAAATTTAAATAAGTGTATCTAATGAGGCATCAAAATGTTATTTTATTATTTCAAAAAAATACTTGCCTTAGCTCGTGCTATCTAACGTGCACCTTAAATGTTTTCTTAGTTCAAGAAACAGGGTTGTTTTGTTTTAGTTTGTTGTCGGTTGTGTGTCGTGGAATGTCGCGCTGTAGAATGGGAAAGATACTAGTAACTAACTCCCCTCTAGCGAGGAATAACTGCCAATATATATGGAAATGTTTTTGTGTGTGGGAGGGCAGGTGGAGGGGGGCACAAGGGGGGAACGAGTCAGACGCCGAGGCGTCAACAAGAGACGTTGCCTCCTCTCCTCCGTCGACAGCTTGCCTTGCACTGGCGCCGGAAACAGCCTCCAGTGTCCTTGCCATAATACGTATTAATATTTTGCATAAGTATGCGTTTCATAAGTGGTCCTTTTATTTTGTCTTTAGAAAAAAAAAATACAAGGGATTGCTTAGGAACAAGAGTCTCATTTTCAATATTTACCGAAACAATTTGTTTAAAAAAGATAGAAACAAGAAAATTGACAAAATATGTTTTGTATTTATACTGTCAAATTAATCAAAACACTATAATATATAGACATATAATAAAACTGTAAATTCTAGTTATATTAGACATTACGGCAGCTTGAAAAATAAAATGGTACTTAAAGAACACTACCTTTTAGCCTCTTGAGGACTAAGGTTCATAAATTACTTTGTTAATCCTGACATTGGGAACCAATAATCAATCATACAGCCTACTTAATAAAGGAAGGAAATGTATGTACGTATGTATGTATGTATGTATGTATGTATGTATGTATGTATGTATGTATGTATGTATGTATGTATGTATGTATGTATGTATGTATGTATGTATGCATGTATGTGTGTATGCATGTATGTGTGTATGTATGTGTGTGTATGTATGTATGTATATGTGGACCAGGCCCACAAGCAAAATAATACTGTTGTTGAAGGTGAAGTGGTGCAATGGGGCTTACCGAAGATCCAGAAATACTTTGTCAGTGGTCGGTTGCAGGGCAGGTTACCGAATGAATTCATTCCAGCTGAATCTGAAAGCTAGGATGGACATCATTAACAGCATGCAGCACACTAGAATATGTTTAGGAATTATACTTGTGCTTTTAAAGAGAGCTTATTTGAATTGAAGAACCCATTTCAAGAAATTATTGAAGATCTCATTGTAATTGACAGCAGATTTATAGTGATTAAGGAAAGTGTTGATGCCTTAAATAATATGAAAGATTTTTGTAGCAATATGTACAAGACTTTTGTAAAGGAGAGACTTGTTGATAAATCCAAAACAATGATCGAGACTTTGGAGAAAGTTAACACTACAATCTTCACAGTGAAACCCACGAAATCTGGACATGAAAAAAAAAGGGTAAGCATACTGATGAACAGCTTTTCTCCAAATTATTTGTTGCTTGGCATAACAGAGAGATGGATCTCAATGTGTTCTTTCTCATGAAAATCAGTATTGTCCACCTTCCTTGTCTGTGAATGGAAAGCTGCATAGAGGAAAGAAGAACGAGCTGACAAATATCCAACTGAATTAATAGAACCCTTTAAATTTTGTGGACGTTCCGGTGGAGTTGTTTATGACGGTGCAGACTTCATACATGGCATGAAACCACATTCTTCAAAAACATTTGGATAATATTGCTAAGGAGAGTTTCGGGAGACTTTGTTACGAAATTCCACTTACTTATCTGATGGTCGTAATTATTTGGTTTGGTACAGGTATACTGCTAAAAGCATTAAGAATGGTGTTTGACAGCAGTGAGGATCTGGTACACGCCGACAAGTAACTCCAGAAACAAAACTACCATACAGCTGGCCTGACTTTCTTCAGAATGAAAGAAATAAGGAAGAACTTTCCATCCTGTTTGCGAATTATGCTCTCCATAACTTCGGTAAAGTTCATGTTGTCACAAACGTTTACAAATAAATTATCTCATCTAACAATCAAGATGCATATCTTTCTGGCTCTTTTTGTGAGAAAATAGAAGCAGCAGATGGTCGTCTGATCTTACATGTGCGTGATATGGCATGGCATGGTGTAAAAAATGTAAATCTCTTTGCTAAGGATATTAACGTTGTCATGTTAGCAATATATTTATTTAATGATCTAAAATCCTTGGAACTGACTGAACTCTGGATCCTGTATGGCTCTGGCTGAAACCAAAGCTACTTGCCAATCCATAAAATAGCAGAAAAAAACGCGAGAAGAAAAATCCATCACCCTCCGTGGTTTCTATTCGTTTACTGGCTGCGACACAGTCTCGGCTTTCAGTTGCAAAGGTAAACAATCTGCCTGGAAGAAGTGGAAAATTTATGAGGAAGTAATCAGAGCCTTCACGGCCATTTCCAGTCCATTATCTGTACTGCAGCCCAACGTTAGACGACTTTTAGAACGCTTTGTGGTTATTATATGTGATGGTTTGGCAGAGAACTATTAAAATATGGATGCAAGAAGGGATGTATGTCAAATGTTCTTGTAAATCTGCTGGTATCCCATGCACACTGATATTCTCCAATTGCAGAGGGAAATGCCGAACTCCTGAATGAAAACAAAGATTTTGTTGTTGTAATTTTGAGTAATTTTGCCATTTTCCTATTAAGATTTTCACTATTTAGTAATAAAATTATCTTATTTTGTTTCACTTTGATGCCTATTGTATGTATGACATTAAACTCATGTTATACGATTTAAAAACATATGTAAACGACACCAAACACTATCTGACTTGGCAATTTTCGGGAGGTTTTGGCCTCAGGACGCCACTTTGTAAATAACCGCCGTCTTGAATTCTAAGGGAAGTTCCGAATGCCTCATATTCCTAAAAATGTCCCTTAGGTTCCAACTATAACTGTGCAAAGTGGCAATCCGTGTTCAAAAAGTGCAATATGCTAACCAAACTTTTTTCATACCACCTCAACTATAAGACATGTTGAAGACGTTTAGAAATCCTTCATTATTCTAGGAGCTGTTTGATATGGTTTGGTATCGTTTTCACCCAAATGTAGGTTTCTGACCAGTTAAAAAGTTAAACTCTGACTTTAAATTCCTTCTTTACCTCTACCCCTTAATTTAAGATGTTAATAACCGTAGCGTTATACTTTAAAATAAAGTAACTTAAAACATGATCATGATCAAAGTAATTAAAAGCATTACTAATGTCAAACAACACAAGTTTTATTATTCGTCAATCGTTCATTGAGAGAGTAATCGCCTTATTTCCTCAATGCAAAATGTGTGTTCCCAGTAAGAAAGTTTTTCGAAAGTCTATACTTCCAAAATTAGATTATATTGAATTTTAACTCAACGCTTTGTATAGAAATTAATTCTTGTGTTTGTTGCTTTCGGTGAAGTTTTTTCCTCTCCGTTCATATTCATATTACATTTCTCTGAGAGAGAAGCACTTATATATAAATATGAATCAAAATCGATAAACCAAGGATTGAGTAGTAAAACAGATACAGGTAAAATATATACAGGCAAACATTTATAAAGAAATACGGAATACAATTAACAGATGGACACGTAAAAATGTTTATATTGAATAGTTAAATAAACACTTGATCAATTAATTTGTGTATGTATACATATACATATATAAGTCTTTGCCAATCTTGAAGTGCGATATATGGCTCTAACCACACCTTTGGTTATATAGTAAGCTTACTCTAAGTGTCAGGAACTATTTTTTTTGTTACAACATTATCAAAATTCATTATTCTTAATAATTGATACACCAAGCATTGAGACATACCAATATTGACATATTCTTTCAGTATTTAATCAACTTAGTTGAGTATTAAAATACCTTCCAGATATATTCCATCTTTGTCACATCTCATTTCTATTATTTTATTTACATTCTTTAGTATGTTGTATTTTACAGGATTATCGATAAGTCTGCTTCATGTAAATTCACTAGAAGATGTTCAAAATATTTATAGACAAAATGATTAGAAAATAATTCTACATATTATGCAATAATTAGGTTTGCTATGAAAAAAACTAATATGTACTCATTGTAGACAGTGTACGCGTATTTATATGAACATTTACTTAGGTTCGGTTTTTCAGGAAATGTTAAACAATATGGTGGTGCAACATTATCTTAAGACATGAGGGAGTTGATTATTAACTGTTTAATACTAAAAAACCTTTAAACGATTTTAAAATCGGTATGTCCTAGTTTGTAATACTATCGGATAAAAAGCGCCTCGCTTTGGGCGTCAATAATAAAAACTATGTGATCAATCGCCCCACTTCGGGCGTCGATTGATTCACAACGGATTAATTCCCAGATAAAAGATGATGTGATGTTTTATAAGTTCTTGATGTGTCGATTCTAGGGTATTTTTTCAATATTAGATAACAAAGAAGATAGGTTTCTAGCATTCAGTATAAGCGTACTATCCACATTCTTTTTTTATAATATAACATAAAATCCTATTTCCTGCCACATTTTAGCTGTATCGTGTCTGTTTATGTCCCATTTCCGCTCTGTTGTGGTGAGAATGAAACGTCACGTTGACAGATGAACGCATACGAGCACATAAAACACCCTGTTCGACTTCCACTCCCCCCATCAGCAACTATTATTTTCCTTAAACACCTCCCCTCCCCCTCTTTATACGCATTATGACGAAACCCCTTCCACTCCTTTCCACCACTCATAAAAAGGGTTACAGTAACTTCCAGAGAGATGCACGTAGGACGCTCCTATTGTTGTTCACAGATGTCAGTTATGACACAATATGACCACCAATCATACTTAACACCAAGACATTCCCCTTTCATTCTCACTGCAGCCTTCTTTTTCTTTCCCTTCATTTTTTATGATTTCATTTTGTCTTTATTTGCTTGTGTATTGATTCAAACTTTTTTTGTTTGTATGAAAGGAGTGTTATTTATTTTAATTTTATTAGAACTCAATGAATTGTTTTTATGCTAGTCCCAAGGTGTAGTGGTCAGTGCACCTGGTTACGAACCTAGCAGTCCTGTTTTCGATTCTCGTCTGTTACCTTGAGTATTTATCTTTTAAGAAAAGAATCTCAACGGTCACCAAAGTTTGATTAAATAAGGCTTAAGTTGGGTTAAGACTCACACCAGTTCTACAACTTCATAATAATCATCATCACATCACCTCATTGTGGATATGGCATGTAGACAACCTCCAATGTTGCACCCTGAGTAACGCTCAGAGAGGTCGACTAATAGTCCTATATACACGGAGACCGAACTGTATGTTATGTCCCTCCGGTTTATATATAATATACGATTTAAATCAATTGAAGCCTGAAAATTTAATTTAGCGCCCCATGCTCTAAATGTATCGTATTTTTTTGACAGGAGCCTAATTAGATCAAATATATTATAAGCAAAATATATTAAAAAGCTTTTAAATTACCTTATTTCAATGACAATGACCTAATTAAGTATATATTTTAGAAAAAATATTTCAAGAAGCTTCAAAAGAATCTAATTTTATAGACAGTGAACTTGTTATATTAGTTTGTATTTTAAATAAAATATCATTAGAAGCTTCAAAAGTACCCAATTTTAATGACTGTCACCCAGAAGACATACCTAATTCGAATGCTCTTCGTGTTAATTCCGGCGATGTAGACTAATGAAAGCGTTCCCCACACACCAGAACACGATGACTTGGGAGACATTTAATTGCTCTGACCACCTCGTAAACATGAAAGCGTTCCCCACACACCAGAACACGATGCCTTGGGAGACATTTAATTGCTCTGACCACCTCGTAAACAACCCGGGCATGCCCTCATCTCATGTTTCTGTTCACTCGCCCCCTCTATTAGATCATTTCCTGCCCTCTCCCTACAACCTCCACCGTCGTTTGGTGAACTGTTACCCCTATTACACAATTATAGCCAATTTCGGAGCCTTACAATTGCCCCTATAATCTCTGCCGCGTTATAAACCTTTCATTATCTGGATGTCTGACTTATTAAATAAAATACTGGTAGCGACAGTTGGGAAAACATCTTTGTTTATCACTCTTTTTGTCATTTAAGATGGAATGTAAGGGAATGCAAGTTAAATGTCAGTTTAATGTCGTACTTTAATTCTTTTTATATAGTTTTCATAACAAAAGGAGATTTTGGCCAAAATGAATCAAATATTTATCCATTATAAACGTTTAGTTAAAATGTATACATGGAGTAATCTTAACATTTCTTAAATATTTGTCACGGGGCATCGCGGAATTCAACCAGATTTTTTTTTTCCTCATTTAAAAAGCATGTCTAAATATCCCTATACTCAGTCATAACAACTATTCAAGAACTGTTGATATCCTTGTGAATATAATACTAAACTAAACATTGTCTATATAGCATTACTTAATTTATTTTGATGAAAAAAGTTATTTCTTATAAAAAATCCGCAAATATTTTGGCCTAAGCTCGCGCACCTTTCCATTCCACCTTGATAGAGTTGATTTATGTTGTATGTCAAGATAATCGTGCAGGTCTGTCATAGGTATGCTCCATCTTAGATCTATCTTTAAGAACATCGATTCTTTAACCTCGATTAATCGTTTTTATTAGCTCGTTTCTAACGTTTGGATCTGATTCACGAATTGATTCCCTCCCTGGATAATTAAAAAAGATATAATCGAAAAATTGAAAGGAAATAAAATTTAAATACAGGAATATATGGTTGAATGTATCTATAGAATAGTTTTTTGATTACTAATAACATTTTGAAACCAAACTTTTTAATGCTGGGCCACAAATTAGGATATAATTCATTATGTGATTTATAGTTTATATTATAAATATACACGTAACTAAAGTTAAAGGGTGTTTTTATAGTTGGCCAACACTCTTCTGAAATATTAACTAAAACTACAATAATTAAAACTGACTTTTTAAGATATAATTTATGAAGCACAAAGGTATTCTAGTACGGAGCTGTATTGGCCATTTGTTGTAGCAGGATTGTTTGTACCTAAATGGTTTATCACTCTTCCTTAGCGCAAATATTAATAGCTTTCCTTTTAAAAAACATTCACTGCATCTTACTACCTGTTAGTCTAATGGGATTTGTGTGAGGAAGGAAGCATTTTAGAGGTAGTCTACCCGCCTTTACGTGAAAGAATAGTAGGAAATCATTTAGGGAAACCCCGATTTAACTGTCATCAGCAGGTCAGCCTAACACCAGAGTGACGCCTTAGACCATTTGACCATTGAAGTGGGTTGTATAAATTCTCACTATACGCATTAGGGTGAATAAAAAGACAACTTGAACATGTAAAAATGCGTGGTGCAAAAAAAAATCAATAAATAATTAAGAGCATGTAGCTTACTCATCATATTATTATGATTTTGTCTAAATGCAATTATTTGGTTCTTGTTTGTAGACTTAGCTTTATCTTGAAATGTTCTCATAGAAATTATCCTTAATACAACCAAACATTAATTATTGGTCCACAGACAATGCACGCGAAAGTAGTACAATAAATCACAAAACTGGACATTTTAAACTTATCGATATGTCCATAGGAAAGGGTGATTTATAGAGAGAGCGCTTGTGAACTACTAGAGCTCGTGGCAGAGCTTATTAAGATATGTCTACGGTAGCGTTATCGCATTGTTCCTTAGGGTATGTACACTCCGTTCATGGTAAAAGGTTACAGCCCTACCGTGACGGGGTCCACTATGACTCTACCGAGCAATTAATTTAAATCAATTGAGAAATGACGCCTAGACACCGGAATACAACCCAGGACATTTGACTTAGAGCGTCAATGTTATACCACTGAGCTATCCAGGACTTGTCCCTAGCTAAAGGTCATTCTTCACTCATAGTTTAAGGCTAATTTGTGAGGGACGTGTGGAAATGGTCAGCTACATATGATTGAACAAATGTATCGTGAGCTATCAGTTACCACAGCTATCTACAAATAGGGAGGGATGTTATGCGTTGGTAGAGCATTGGCGTTAAAGTTAAAGATCACGGGCTATATTCCCAAATCTAGGTGTCATTTTTCAACTAATTTAAACTAAGTGAAATGTGGTCTCCTTCATACAGACATACCCGTAATTATAATTATTTGCAACTTGTGTGTTGATATTCATCCTACCATAAGATCTGCATCAAAATGGATACAAGTAAAGTAATCTTGCTGCGTTTCAAAGTAAACACAGCATAGACTTTTTGAAAATGTATGTGTCAGAAACAAAATGTTGTGAACAATGTATTACTACATCACTAGTACAATAAGAGGTAGATCAACTTGTCTCATTACAATGTACATGTTTTACTTAAAGATTAAAGTCTTGTATATTAAAAAATGAGCTGGGTCTATATTTTAATGAGATATATTGAAATGACTAATGCTCTTGAATTCGGAAACTTCTGTAATACGATTTTTATTTTCACGTAAATATAACTAATGAGCTATGAATTGTTTAATGTTAAGCACAAAATTAAATTTTATGGCAATTTTAAATGAAACCTTCGATCAATTAATAACATATTTATGTATATAAATTATCATCATCATCGCCAACTGTTTCCAGCCTGTGGCTGGGTCAGTTTGGTAAAATGCATCCATCTTCCAAAATGAATAATCTAAAAATATTGTTAAGATCGTGTATTTTATTTAAGTATTTAGCGTTCACCTTCAGGATCCAAGATCAGAACAATATTCATAAACTAACTTAGATATAATAAATAGTACTCTAAATACATGGTGTTTCAGTGGGATGTCCCACATTTTAACTCGTCATAACTTTATGGCTGGTGGTTAAAATAGCAAGCACATTCAAATGGCGCACAAATTGTAGGAGTTTTTTTTTCGGGGGGCGTTGGTGATTTCTCTAGTTGCTGTTCCTGCGCTAACTCCCCAGTATTTTTCATTATTAATAGTACACAGTACAGCAGTGCGTGCTCATCGTGAATAATTACTGCCTTACCAATCCTGTTACTGCCACACAAAGGGCTTAGCGACTCTATTACGGTTTTGTAATGGTCCTGACTGGAAGTTGGATCTAAGGCTTTAAGATGATTCTAAGGATCGTGGCAAGGCTGGAGGAAACAGGTCGATTACTAAGTGAGAAGGGGAAGCACAGCCCTCCGTGAAAAGTGCCGTAATGTGCATAAGATGCTTGTGAGCAATTGCTTCTCTTCCCACGGAAATCACTAAGCCTCAGGAGACCAGCTTCTCTTTGACGATGTGCCTAAGAGAAAATAGGCAGAAAAAAAATCAGGCCCTACAGATTGACACCTGCACACCAGTTGATGAAACCCGGTCATATCAAGTGTGTACCTTATTAAAATTGGTTCCTCAATTTCATGGAAATAAATTCTCGAATATTGATGGTGACATGGCTTACCGATGAATCTTGGTTTCATCTATCAGGATATGTGAATTTACCAAATCACGAGAATTTGGTTGTCAGAAAACTCTTATGGGATCCAAAAGACACCACTTAATTTACAAAACGTGGGCATATGGTGTTCACTTTCCGCGGAGAGCTTCATTGGACCAATTTTCTTTGAAGGGAATGTGAACACTGATGCTTACAGTAACATTTCCATGCCCTTCGTGGAACAACTAAATGACACCTAGCTCACACAGGGGTACTTCCAGCAGGATGATGCCGTATGGCATACCTCCAATGAGTACACGGCGCTCATCAACAGCTTCTTTGTGGACTGTGTGTCTCCAAAAAACGAGAGTCTACAAAAACCGGCCAAAAACATGTTCAGGGTCTCCAGGCGAACATCAGGATCGACACAAACAATATCGACGCAGGCATGTTGAGTCGTGTATCAGAAAACATGGTGAAACTTATGCAAACTTGTATCAAAGAGGAGGGAAGATAATTTCAGATCTTTATGTAATTGTAAGTCATTCTCCCATTATTAACCCCTCTTTTACACTTATTTTTGTTACTATTTAGTTAGTAAGTTGAGCAATTTACCTATTTAAAAAGTAGGTTCTGCCACTAAAACATCCTGTACATAACGATTCAATCTAACACCAATAATCAGCCCCGTGCTGTAGTGGTCAGTACACCTGGTTGCGAGTCCAGGGGTCCTGGGCTTGATTCCCGGCTAGTACCTTGGGTAGCTTTCTCTTTAGGTGAATGATCCTAATCGGCCCCCAGGATTTGTTTAATTAGGCTTAAGTTAGGTTAAGACTCACACAGGCTCCAAAACTACATAATCACTATCATCACATCATATCAATGCGGGCACGACGTGTAGACAACCTCTTATGGTGTAACTTGGGCAACGCGCTGTGCCATCAGCGCGTCTAATAGTCTACACATAAGGCGACTGAACCTGGATGTCATGTCCCTCCCGGTCATATATGCCATACGATTAAAAAAACTAGCACCAATAAGATTTATATTTAGTAAATGTATAGTAAAACGAATCACTATAATATACTCATTTAATTATTTTAGGCAGTGTCTAAAATACAGTATAATCACAGTCTATCGTATTTATAGTTGATCTACAAAACAAATCAATTCCAAAAGAAGCTATTTAGTTTTATGTGTTTGTATATATATATATATACAAATCTCAATACTTTTCAGCGTAAGCATTTTCCAACAATGCAGTGCTCATCCAACTTCAGATTATCCTGACAAAGGTAAGCTGTTCCCCTCCCAAATCTCTGAAATGTTACACAACTCAATATGTACTCCAAACACAAACCATCCAAACTTGCCAAATAAAAAAATACCTAAGCTTCTTAATCCAATTTAACAAACGTAAAATGTCCCCATCCTCTTGATTGGCTCTTTCACTGATGACGTATGATGTAAGCTACGCAGCAGCCAATTACATCGCTACGCGATAACTTAACGATTGACTCGCGAAACTAATCGTTCGAAATACGAACACCAAACAATGGTACCAACTGCTTCAACAGTATTAATCCCTCAGCTTCTCTGCCGTTATCATTCATGATCAACCCTTCTTTAGGGCAATTCCTCACCAGATATTCTACACATTCTCCTAAAATAAAATAAAATAAAAAGAGGTCAAGGGGATTTAGTTACTGCTACAATTTGTCGAGTTCATTCCACTACTTAACCTAATATATCAATGTTATATCAGCTTACACAAGTGCTCGCATCGAACAAAATCAACACCAATTATTCCAAAATATTGAAATCGACTTCTTTTTTTTTAAGTTTTAGCGACAAAATAGATCGTATAGTTTACTTTGGTTCTTTTTTACAAGTTACTGTTGGAACAGGGGATTTATAAAATGAAAAATTGGCAAGTAAAAGCGGTGTTGAAGGGAGGTGATATCCTCCTACCCTCTAAACCCCCACCCCATCGCTATGAGGGTAAAAAAAATCCTGGACAGGGTTCACGGAATAAATTCTGAAATGTTAACAACACGGAACGGGTGGTGTGTTAGGGAAAAGTTTTTTTTTTTACAGTTGAGACACGTGGTCTTGTATCAACACGCTTGTGACAGGAAATTAAAGTAGGGCTGGTGTTGCAATGCAATGAGTGAGCTGGGCGTTATAGGGTTGTGAAGGATGATACCAGATTTACTAGAGAGGGGGCGAGGGGTGTGTAAAGGGATCCTCAGGGGGCTCGGAGAGTGAATCATGGGATTTGAACGGCACATGTGGGTGGAGGATTTATTTTAACTGATATGACTGTACAAGACAAGAGTGCAGAGGAAAGGAGGGGTTTGGAGGACATTGTTGCTTAGCTATGTATGAGAAAGAAGCAGTAGGTTCCGTAACTAAGTTTTGTGGCAGAAATACTCTCCCTACCATGAAGCTATTCCCTTCATTATATTATCGATCAAACAAGAACAAAATATTTTATCTGAAACACATTTTTAAAAACAGCCAGTAAATAAAGAGGGAGCTAATTAAGGCTATTGGCCATTTTCATATGCCGTGCAGAGCCATAAGAACAATCGGTGATCTTCAAAAAAAGTTATTGTTTTGCAATTTTCTTTTCGGAAAGGGTTTGTTCAATAATATAAGCATGTTGATTGAGCTATACTTTTTAAATACACACCTCCTCTATATTTTTAACAGTGATCAAATATCGGTAAAATTGATATTTTTCAATAGAAAACAGCCAGTTTCATAACAAACAATAAGAAAATAAAACAATTAATCAACATCTATACATTATCTTAGATGGGGTGTTGAAAATCTTTACATAACATTTTAAGCGTTCTCGAGAAAACTGATATTTTCAAACTTATGATTTTTCTGTAATATCTGTTCGGTAGCTATCGCCATTTACGGTTTCCGTGATTCATCTGTTCTTGTTTGCGCGGAAGGATATTTTGGTCGGTTGTGAAGCCACGCCACGCCTTTCCTCCTCCCACACACCATCCCACAAAATAGGTTTGAAACTTGAACTCGACAGGACCAAGGGCCTTAAATGAAGCTCTAATAAAGTCAAAGATTAAGAAATAAAACTGTTGGCACGATTTAATATTTAAAATATATCATGAGGGGCAAATCAATATATATAATTTATTACCAAATATTTTCTAATGCCCTTTGTCGGTGACCGCACGTACTAAGACAAAGATGGAAAATCTATGGCACGCTTGCCACGAACAATATTTGGGTGGTACGGCAATATGAAAGAAATATATACTAAATAAAACTATTCCCAAAGTAGTAGTATTATTTTTTAAGTCATTAATTTGATAGCTTGATTATTCACATATCACAATGAACTTTGTGAATTCAACGGTTGGAAATCGACAAGTGTAATTTTTTTTATTTATTTTTTTGCACCATGTCTTAATAACCATTATGGCTGTACGCTTTGTGTGCTGTTGAAAACAAGTCATGAACCGAACATAAATATCTTTTCTAGAGAAATAAAACACGTTTAAAACTATAATGGAAAATAAGTTTATTTTTATTTTAGCATTTATATAATATATTTATGATATTTTCCTTCCTCAAGAAGCTACGTTCAATGTGTTCACCTTAAGTTAATGCAATTAATTTTGTATAAGAACCTCAATTTAAAAGTTTAAAAATATTGCTTCTTTAAAATGTAGTCAAATAATTACATTTTTATTTGAGTATTTTATTACATTTAATAATATTCAATTTTATTTTTAAATACGCATTAAAACATAGATAAGACAGGACAGAAGTGAACTAAACATACTATAATTGTTCAAAGGTCATCTAACCCTTAATTGGCACACGGGTCGGAAAAATCTCGCCATTCCTGGTCTAAGGCGTCACACTCTCAATAGACTATACTGCCAATGACGGGGAGATTGGGGCTAGAATCCTGGTTGGGTGTAGTGAGGATATTTTTTCCTAAATTGTTTTCCACTCTCCCTCCACGCAAATTAGGGTACACTTGCTATAAATCCAACCTTTCCCATCCCTGACATAATGGAATAGTTATTAGTACATAGGCGTATAACCCGAACGTTTATTAAGACACGCTGATAAAAAATCATAATTTTGTTATTTTTGTTTCGTTTCGACATTATCAAAGTATTACTATGATTGCTTATGTAGAGCTATTTATTTTTAAATATCTTTGAGGTTGTGGATGATGATATATTATTTTTTGCCAGGGTTCAAATAAAAAACAAAATAAACTTTCAAGTTAATTAAAATATATTCACCGAGATTAAGAGATATTTCAATATTAATATACACAAATGTAAAAATATGTTACATAGTTATAAAAATGCATAAATATAAATTATACTTTAATATTGTATTAATAACTTATTTTTATTGTTTATTGTAGTTGTGCTCATCCTAACTTCCATAATTTTGTTATATGCACCCAAACATTTTTTCGTTAAATTTGTTTCCGTGATAAAAATAAATACATGTTAATGTGACAGACACTTTATTGTTAAAATAAAATAAAATCAAACTGAATTATTTGACATAATTGTGGCACTGAATCTGTGCATGACTCATTCGGGGGGTGGAGTATGAAATTAAATTCTAACCTATTTCCTAAATATTTTATTTCTACACTAGTTTCTCCAACTGTATCCAAATGAATACTGATTAATTTTTCATATGTATCTGCCACATTATTTTATTTTTATGTTAACATTTAATAAAATTAACAATATACTCACAATATACATACTATTTTTTACCTGTGTTAGTGCATGTGATCTAAATGCCAAACTAATACAGTCTTGTTTGCTGGTTATGGGTATATTGGGGTTCAAATCCCGGTAAAGTGTACTGAAGAATTCTCTTTTTTCTTAATGGTTTGTCGCTTTTCTTACATGTAAATACGAGAGCACGTGGCCTCTTAATTTTACCTTACTTATTATTACCCTACTAACGTAAATAAAATATATACAGTACGTTGTGCGTAAATAATGACCTTGATCACGATAATAATCCTGGGTAGCTAAAGTTTTTGAGATTGCTGCGCTAAGCAAAATGTATCTGGTTCGATTCTAGTATCCGAGTGTCATTTATATGATAGTTTAAATTTTGTATCTAATTTAAATTAATTTACGTACAACCCAAATATGATATATATAAGGAATCTCAAATGGTCAATGTTAATGGGTCATGCATACTAAAATTTTAAGATTGCTTTTTCTCGTTTAAAAGGTCCCTTTTGTTACCTATTTCCACCATTATTCTTCCTCCATTATTATTTACTATATATTTGGATGGGACGGTATTTGTGAAGTAGCCGCACGTAGCCTGTCGCTATGGCAGCGCTCGTTATACCGTGTCGGTAATTGAAAGTACACTGTTAACAGTTTTCAATCAAACCCCCTTCTCCCCACCACACCCCTTAACCCTCTATTCTCATCAGTCCACACCAGACCAGCTACTAGGCCCCGTTCTGATAGGATATTAAAACTCGAAAACCTGAATCCAGGAGGATATTAAATAATACACCAGTGTCTTTACCATCCTGAGAGGTAAAAGTGGTACAAGAGACTACATAATTCACGACCGTTTATAGTATCTACCTGGCATATATCTGTGCAAGAAGAAAAAACACACCTCACAATTTTTACTGATTGTTTAGTAAAACATATGGGTGACCTGGTGGTCTAGGAGTAAGGTGTCAGACTTCTATGCTGGCGGCCGGGGTTCAATCCTCGGTCCCGGCAAAGATTTATCTGATTACCAAACCCTTCCTTCACCTCTGACAAGACATCTTGTGAATGTGAGGAATGCCAGACCTCCACCGTGGTTCGGATTCCACGTTAAACTGTAGGTCCTTCATTTCATCTCACAATCACCCTACCATTACACATTAGCGTAAGTGCGTATAACCCGAACGGGTAGTAAGACGCGGTGCTAATAATAATAAAAATAAGTAAAACATATGAATGGATATTCTTTGGAGGGGATAAATTTGATCAAGCATTTAACTTAGTATTTAACTCAATGTGTCTCAAGATATTGAGAGGTATTTATCCTCAATGTGTTGAAAGTTTATTTGGTCAAACTGGGAAATAATTCTCCTCATATGAGTTGACATGTGAAAATATGACAATCATGCATTACTTTGCTGAATGCGAGTAGTTTTGCCTTCAATTAAGGACTAAACAAAAAAGTTTTTAAAGGTGTCATCTAAATCCGGTAGTGTATATTTGATTATATGTACACACAAATTTAGTTTTCCTCAAATTCATAGAGATTCTAGACTGTAAAAAGATAAATCAAATAATTAATATTTAATAAAAATATTGCTGAAACAATCTCTAAAACCTGTAACTCTGGGTAGAGGGGAAAACAAAAAAACAAACTAACACTTTCTAGGTCAGGAAAAAATATGAAAAAAGTATAAGAGTCTAATTAAATACCATAGAGTTGTGAAAAATATAATTAAAAGACTCCTTTTAATCTGTCACATAAATTAAATTGTTTTTGCGAAGAACAAACATTAATATAAATGGTATTTTATCGATGACAATAGTACTAATTTACTTACAGTTTTCAGACGTGCTAGATAAACAAGGTAAGCAAAGATTTTTTTTTTAACAAGAGAGGAAAACCTACCAATTCAAAGTGAGCTAATTCTGTAAAATTCCATCAGTATTTATACTATCATGGTTTTTTGACCCCTTGTCTAACATTGATAACCATACAAAGTGCGTTTTCATCAAAAAATGGTTCAAAAAATTATTTTGCCAGATTACTCTACTAATACTATTAAAACTGCCGCACTCTATATTGTATATGGACGGGAAAGAAATGCCCCTACATTCCGGTTCTGCTATTGATTGAATGCCCTAAATAGCTTTAAAATCACCCCAAGATGAATACAAATTCATTTAAAGAGAACAATTTGAATTTCATTCTCCCCTATCACAGCGTATGGATAATTGGAAAAGTATGATTTTAAATAAGCCTTCCAAACTCGGGGGCATAAAAAGGTAGTTACATAAAA
This sequence comes from Timema californicum, assembly GCA_902141385.1. NCBI lineage: Eukaryota > Metazoa > Arthropoda > Insecta > Phasmatodea > Timematidae > Timema > Timema californicum. The sequence goes on from CABFOW010000226.1 coordinate 340,385, forward strand.
CATTTATTATTGCTAGTTGCATTTGTTTAGACTAATGTCTCATAGTTAATATCAGTGATGATACTTATATTAATATGTTTTTTGTTTATCACTAGTAGTTCTATGAACAGTAGACATCACGCCGTCCATTAAAAAAAATGCTAAGTGTACTAATGTTTCCAACCTGTGGCCCGAGTCAGTTTTTTATTCAAACTACCCCCTTGTTATGCCTGCCGCAGCTTCATGTGCCTTATAATCACACTTAAGACTTGGACAAGCACAATATCCAGTCCCTGGCCGTTAATTTAACCATGTGAAAGGGTAAACCCATATTTCATCAATGATAAATTTTTCGGCCATACCAGGAATCGAACCCGAGATCCTATAGTTCAATAGGCAGACACGCTACCAACTGAGCTGCTAAGTACATGTTAATAAGTGTTGTGTTATTTTCTAACCGTTCTTATCGTTATTACAGTCTTAATATTTGTTACCCGCTCGATCGGGGTTCGAATCCCAGTTTGGTCTACTGGGGATGGTTTTCACTCAATGGTTTACCACTCTTTACTCCGTAGATGCAGGTAGATTAGCTTTAAAATACTTCCTTACTCATCCCTGCCTAATTAGAGTAGTTATCGTATAAACGTACCCAACCTGAACACTTAATGAAATGTGGTCATGAAAAAAAAAATCTTTTTTAATTTTAAGTTGAAATATTTCCTTGGTGATCAACTAATATATAGACTAAAATAATACTTTATTTAATTGGAGCACATTACGGTATATTTATAGAGAATAACCTATGTTCAGGGGGTTTAAGACGTCAGTCTCACGATATATGTCGACATTTAAAAAAGTATGCCCTAGGTACTTGATTGATTACGTACAGTGTTAAATTCAAATTCTTTGAGATGAGCTTTTAAATGCAAAATTGTTTGAGTGGCTGCCATGTTGAAATTGAAAATCTATGTAAACCTATACAAAAGATGACAATGCATATTTGTGGCCACCAGGTCTCATCTTATTGGTCGCTTTCATCCAACCAAACCATTATTTTTAGCCACCAACACTTAAAAATAGCCCATAATAAATCAGGCATTTTTGTGCGAAGAACGCTTACCAACGTTACTGGTTTTAACTTTGTGACAGTAAAAATAAACTATAAGAAATTTATTATTTAGCTTTTTTTATTAAAATTTTAAAATGATTGTTCTATATGTTATTTTTAAGCCAACAGATCACATTGGTACACGATTTAAAAATTAATTTAATTCCCAGAACAGACACAACACCTATTGCCTGAGACGATAATTCACTATCGCAGAAGTGGACATTCCAATTTGATCTGTGATAATTTATTTCGGTCGTGCTTAGAATCGAATCCGAGAATCATTAGCTCACTAGGAGATTGCATTACCGATTAATATGTAGTTTTTGAAGATAAATTATATTTGATACTGCCCTTATGAGATGAGTTTTTTTTCTGTATTAATTAAACAAAACACAAAGATAAAAACGGTACTTTATGAAATCTACTTTTAAATTAAATCTTATTTATTTCACTTGGATCCAAATAAATGGTTTAAGATTAATTTAATGTAAATATAAATATGTAAAAGGAATAAACACTTATTCCATTATCAAATATAGTATTTAAATAATTATGTAATTTGCTTTCCAGGGCCTGAATTAATTAATCTTGAAGTTATGCATTCTGAGGAAGTTTCTATTTTTCAGAAATATCCGTTAAAATTCGTCCATTGATTAGTAAAACAAGCTCATTATGATTGAACAAATTAACTATTCCGTTTTCAATTCCAAAAAAAGATTTTTACTAAATTTATAGTAAACATATATCTAAACCAAGTCAAAAAAATAATATTACAAATCAAATAAATACGGTAATTTAAATGGAAGATTGTATTTGTAATACTGATTTTGAATGTTTGAGTTGACTCTTTTGTAGCAATTTTGTAGCTTTAGTTGAAAGTTTTTTTTATCGTATTGCTTGAGGGTGCAGTCTATGTTGGTTTCTGTGTAGAAAAGAAATTCAGGCAATTTGCTTTCTTTATATAAAAGAATAATTCTGAGTTTTAAGATGCCAGGGAGGAAATAATGGAACAAAAAAAGTTTCATTGCGGTGAACAACACGGAAGAATACAAGTTGCTAAGAAAATTAATTATTTTTTAAAGAAAAGACTAAAAAGGAAGCAACATTTTTAAACGATAAAACAGAGCCAAAAATTATAGAATAATTTTCTTCTTCATCTATACTTCTAACAGACGGTAACTTTTGTATATGTATATACTTTTTTGTAATTACTACGTGAAACCGTAAGAGTTGTTAAACTTTAAAACACTTTAAAATTGCGAAAACCTATATAGTTATTAGGTGAATAATTTGTATTCATAATTTCATTTTTTTAATCCTTATGAATACATCCAGGCATTTCAGGCTTACCTTTTTGGTATGAATGTAATTAAAATATTTTTTTCAGAGCTGTAGCGAATTTGTTGGCTTTTATGTTAAAATAAGAAGCCTTATCGTCAATAATAGATTAACTGCACCCTAAGTAATTATTTAAAATTAATGTAATAGTATGATTTGAACAATTTTGCCCATACAAGTCTTTCAAGGATACCTTCAAAAAATATAACTATAATAAAAATATTTCTAACATATATATATATATATATTTTAATATTTCATGGTAATATTGTTAAGTTTAATCTTTAACAATATATGACCGAAGGTTTAAAGTAATTATTTACAAATAACGTATTAAAACAATCTCTCTAAACAACTATTCTATAAATTTGTTTTGAAGTTTAAAAAAGCTTTATTTTATTGAAATACATTTTATATCTAAATATTCAAATCGAAACGTTTTTATTTAAAATATTCAAACCTACAACTCATACATACTATACCGTTTCACCTTCAAGCATTTGAAAAACTTTTTTTTCTTCTAAGTTAATAATTCTGTGACTGAAATGTTTTAAAGCAAAAGTTCATGAAATAACAATATTTCTAGGAACTCAAACATCTCTTTCAATTCTCTCTTATTCTTTAAAAGTTAAGAAGGTACAGCCTCCACCCACCCAACCCAAGCCCCTTGCCTCTTCCCCCCTCTATTCCTTCTCCCCCCCCCAAAAAAAGTAGTTGAACATTTTTAGTGAAAAGAAATAGGCCCATTTTCTTTTTCTTTTCCATAAACTTTTCTTTTAAAATACAAAATCGCATTGCACCTGATGGAAGATGGTGAGATAGAGATGGGAGATTCAGGATCTTTACGGTATAGATTTATAGATAGAATTTTATTTACTGGTATATAAAACAGATTTTATGTCCTATTGGTAGGCAAATATAAATATTATATTACTCTTAGACCATACTGTGGATGAAATATAATGTTAATTGATTTTTATTTTGAACTTAGTTCCATTCAATATATTGAAAGTTAGATTTCCTTCACTTGGGTTCTAGATAGATCTAATTTTCTCCACATTTACCTATCCTTGCATACTCCTTTAGCTTTAACAGCATCCTTACAACGAGTCAAATATGATATTTTATTCTTTACAATATTAATGTTTCTTTTTCGCACATTTGTTTACAACAAATAGCCACATCTTACCTACCTCTTAATTTTGATCCACATACTCTAACTTCATATATTTACTTCGTCACTCGATCCACACTTATACTTTCAACATTTCCAGGCCAGGACACTTATTTCATATTGACATATTGAATTCCCTTTCAAACCGGACTCCTTCAGCACCCATTCAGTACTGACTCTGACCATATGAGTTTTTACACATACATTTCTTATATATCTGATTCCAACCACATTTACTTTAATCTGGTGTTTCTCCTGGCAAATACACGTCTCACATCCATAAAACAATGTCGGAGTCAACCCACTTTTATATATTGCTAGCTTTGCCTCTTTTGATATTATATTATTCTTTGCAATAGTCCACATACATCCAACTACTCTTAAAGATGCATTCACTCGTCTTTCGATTTCACCATCCATCCTTCATTTTTTACAGAAAAATCTGCCCAGATACAGAAATCATTCACTTGATTTAACAATTTTTTATTTATATTAAGTTGACAATCATTTCTTGCTCCACCCTTATCAAAAACTCTAGCCCTAGTTTTGGAGACATTTATACGAAGATTCTTTCTACCTGTCACCACATTCAAACGATTTAATGCATTTTTCAAGTGTATAAAATTAAAATACGTGTATATTTGTCATGAAAGAGTTAAAATCTATTTATCATTCACTATAACTTTTTTTATTAGTAAAATAAAAACACCTACGTGGGCAACATGCAAAGTGGTTGTGTCACAAAATCGTGACACACTAGTTTTAATGGACGTTGGTCCGTGTTCGCGGTAAAACAGCTAAGTGGGTGGGCTGGGAGAGAATGAATGGGGATGAATTGCTCTGTGTTGTGGTTTACTGAATTAACGGCTCTCTCATACTACTTTTTTAAAACTCGTTGCTTTGACTATATGGGAAGTTACATATAGGCTGCAGTCGCGTGGTCCTCCAGTTTTAAGTGATACACCCAATATCATATCTGAGGAAACTGAAGGTATTGTAGAGAAGATCTCTATATTAGTTCTCTCTCTCTCTGTCAACTGTTGTCAAATATCCTCTTTCAGCTATATCAGCTATGTGTGCTGGGAGTAATAAGAATCCACTGGCAACATCGATTAACCAGCTTTGCCAAGTGTGTCTTATATTAATTAATTAAAGATTGACCACACGAAAACACTATAATGACAACGCTGTTTCCCAATATTAGCCATGCAGCTCCCTCAGAGATGATATCAAGTGTAGTCGTGCTCTAAACACATATTTATTCTCAACTCAGTGTGGTCTGAATTTTTATTAAAGCTACCCTTGCCTTTACTAAATACTAGCTGGTGCGTCTATTATCCAATGATAACTCTCAACCTAAATCCCTTTGAGTTTAGAAATTTGAATTTTAAATTAAATTAATATAGATAAAATACCTATTCCTATTCTAATTTTAAACCCAAATTAATGATCACCCCATTGTAAATGTTTGTAATTATCTTTTTTTACTCACTTCGGCTGCATGGTCTATGATGTCATAGTTGCAATAGACTAGAGTGTCGATGACAGGTAGGTTGAGGTTATAATCCTGGTCAGATGTACTGAGGGTGTATTTTCTCTAATGGTTTTCTATTTTCCTTCCACAAATCTAGAGTATACTTAAAACTATCTTCACCCTTATCGCATTAGCGTAATTAGTAGTCTCTATACGTAAAACTTGAACTGGTAATAGACTCAGAGCCAAGAAAAAGTATTCTGCAACCTACAGCCCGCGACTTGTTTTATTCTGGCCCATCAATCTTATTTTTTTAATTAAATAAATAATAGAACAAAACGTATCCCTGATTTGCATTATCAAAAACATTGTGGCACCCAAATATGCTCAGTCACATCAATAATTACATTGTTATAGTAATAGTACTATAGTGTTTGTTTATTTTCATTATGATTACATATTTTTTTATTTCTCCTGCAGCATGTTATGATAGCTGCATAATGGAGATTGTGAACAAAACTAAACTACAATGTTTTACAAACATTTTGTTTGATTCAAAATTGTTAAGTAGGAATTGAATTTTTTTTTCTAATTGCCACCACGTGTCAATACCCATTCGGGCTGTAAGCATATGTACTAAATATATAAACAAGTAAAGGGTGAGAAAGCTTAAAGAAAGTGTACGTACATTTGCGGAGAGGGAGAGGGTAAAACAATATCGGTAAAAAATGCCCTCAGCACACTCGACTGAGAATCGAACCTGGTTCTCGCCATAATCACCGTTCCAGTATATTGCGAAACCTTACCTTAGACCATTTGTCCATCGAATCGGGCTAGTTAAGTACTAACAGGTTGGGATTTTTATTGATTAAGCAACAACATCAAAAATGTTAATTTAAAATCTAACATGAAAAAGATATAAAACCATAATAATTATTTATATGATCGTCATTTTAGCGTTTAAAGTTTAAGGTAGCAGTGTAGGGCAGGCGAGAAAAGGTCTGTGTTTTTGAAGTTTTTATATCAAAACATTTTCTTGGTCAATAAAGCCAATAATTTTCTATAAGAAACGTAGAGTTTAATTTTATTCACATTGAGATATCAACATTTCTTTAATATCTGTAAAAGGTGTTCTATAATTTATTGACAATTATTTCTCTTCATTTAAAATTTCTCATCTAATGCTGCTATGCTCATGACAGATATTCAACAACTTTTGATACCACCATGTGGAGAAAATTATACTTTATGTTTCTACTTGAGAATTATTCAAAAAAAGTGTTTACTTTGAAAACTGCAGAAATACTTAACTTTTCTCCCGTTACCTACAGTCCAACCTTAAAAAAATATTACAAAACCCCTATTGATGGTGACTTCTCTACCCGCTTAACGTGGCTGTATGTAATATTGCTTACAAGTGGTATCTCGCGGCGCTGTTACGGGTGATATCGCCTTTTTAACATATAGTATACAACCCACCTTACATCAATGATGAGCGCGTAAACTAATGTATAGCTCACGTCACATTTTTTTTGTACTTCTTTGGACAATTTATTTAAGATTCTATATTAAGGCCACATTACACGTAAAGACTTCCCCATGGGCTTCTTGAGATGGGCTTCCTTGTGGGGAAGTTGGTGCGTGTAATGAAGCAAAACCATGTGGGGAAGACCATATCGACTTCCCCATGAATATCCGAATGGTTGGATATTTTTAAGAAGCCCATGGGGAAGTTTATGCGTCAAATTGCAACGTGGGCTGCTCCCCATCAACTCATTCTATTGCGCATGCACCAATCTCCAGTCTCACGTGTTTTCCTTCAGGCTCTTTTCAGTGTCTATAACTGCAGCCATTGTTTTCTTGTTGCTAAGGGGTAGGTTTGTGACTTGATTTTTCTTAAACACGATTGATTTGCGTTTTTACACTAAGAAATGTATAGTTAATTGACCTTCATAAGACTATGCCATGTTTCATACCTTACTATCAAATATCTTGTCGCTAGCTAGTAAGGAACTAAGACTCCACCCAACAATAGACCTACTCTTTGAGAAAATGATGCGGAATTTGCTACGTGTAATATGTACCGACCTCCAGCAAATTACGAGGAAGTACATCTCAAGAAGCCCATGGGGAAATCAGTGGGTGTAATGAAGTCTTTAGCTTTACTGTACACTACGTTTCTCTTGAATTGTAGCAGTCTTATATTGACCGATTATATCATGATCCTATCTTACTACCTGTACCATAGTGTGGTGTCCCGCAAACCTTTTAATCACATGGTAAAATTAACAAACCTATTTTCTTGCACCACGCTATTTTGTTTTGGGTACGCACCATGGAAGTAGGAAAAGTATTATGCACCCAATCTAATAGTATTACGATAAATCATAACTAGCAAAATGTAGAATTTATTACCTCTAGTAACCTCAAATGTTACCCACTTCGGTGGTCACATGGTTTAACGTGCTACTCTCGCAGTAGACTAGACGGCCGATGATGGGGAGACCGATTTTTTAATCTCGGTTGGGTGTACTGAGGGTAGTTTTCCAAAATGGTTTTCCATACTTCTTCTACGCAAATGTGGGTACACGTCCTTTAGGTATAACCTTCCTAGCCCCTAAAACCATTAGCGTAACTAGTGCATAAACTAACAACTCAATCGAATAGTAAGACGCAGTGCTAAAAAATAAGACATCTGATGCTCCAAGGTTAAAGGTTGAAGTTATTTTTCCGTGCCCGGTTCTTTAACATTTAAAAACATTTCGTTCAAAACCATTAATAATTAGGATAAATCATATCTCTAACTTGACGTGAAAGCTTTTTAGTTTGTCAGGTGTATTTAAAATATTGGTAAGTAAGACCTTGAAATAAATGTGGGTGAGACACGTTTGCCGCTAGTGTTAACTCTATTCGTGTTCTTGTTGAACAACGATGAGCGGTTCTCTGGGTTGTGACTACAACGCACACCTAATTCGCCGCCACGGTACACCAGTGTGCTATATGGCACACTGTTTGCGGAACACTGCCACTGTGGAAACATAATCGAATCCTGGACTCCAGATTCAAACTTGAATGCTCAATTTTAACCAAAGCACTGCCGCGCTAAGCAGGTTTTTCAACTTATAATTTTAGTTTTAATTTAAAGAGGGGATGTAGTTAACACGAGAAAAGATCAATGTTTTGCAATTTTTAAGGCAAAACTATTTTAGGTCAAAATAAATAAAATATTGCTCCAGTAGAAGCATAGAGTTTAATTTTCTTCGTATGGCAAAATCAACAGTTGAATATCTCTCTTGAGCATAGCGGCATTAGTTAAGAATTGTTTTATATTAAGAGAGATTGTTATCATAACATTCCATGACACCCTCAATATATATTCAAGAACTGTTGATATCGTCATGTGAAGAAAATTAAACTTTATTTTTCTACTGGAGCACTGTTTGATTTATTTTGATCAAAAGTGATTTGATATAAAAACTGGAGAAATACTGCCCCTTTTCTCACGTACCTACATTCTCACCTTAAGAAAGGACGTTTTCTTCTTGAAAATTAATGTTTTTGAACGTTTCTATCTCAAATTATGTGCTGGGCAGATATTTTAATTTGGGTCTTTTTGTTTAATGTGTCACTACTTTAATGACTGAGTGCTACCAAACATTACCATTTTAAAATCCTTATAGATTGTGGTTTGGCAAATTTTGTTTTGTTAAATTGGTGTTCTAACCCCAACCGAATATAGGGAAATGGTTTTTCACCACGTGTTTTAAACTATAAGTGTATAAATAGATTTTATTACAAACTACCATTTTCCCACGGTTTCGCTTGCATTAAACCATGCATCAACATATTCGACAACTTCATATTATAGAAAAGTATAAAACTTTATCTAGAACAGTGTTTTATGTCCGTACGAAGATTCAAGAAGAGACATGAACGCGCACCCATCCCCTTCCACACCACACGCCAGATCATATCACGTGCCATCTTATGTATCCGCAACACCAGCAGTGATTGATGTTCGCTACTTACGTCCAATTTTTTCCTATAACACTTTGCTTGTTGGTGAGCTAGCGTAGTGTTATATAGCCTACCATACAAGGAGATAAAATAGAAACCATAGCTTGGCTAAGTTTAGCAATCACGACTCAGCATAGCTTAGCCAAGCTTAGCGTTCTGTGTGAACCATCCTTTAGTCTTTAATTTGATGACGAATGTTCATATTTAATTTGAGCAGTTCGCCGATTTAAAATGGCTTAGGAGCGCTTAACCTGCATCTGTGACATGTAGACAAAGGCATCGGGCTCGTACTTTATGGTATGTAAGGGATGAGAAGGTCAAGGCACTAATCTCGACAGAGGTATAATTTCCTCTAATAATTTCCCAATCTTCCTTCACGCAAATAGGTGTATAGTTTATCTATACTCTACCTTTCTCATTCGTACACCGTTAGGGTAAATATGTGGCTAGCCCTGAAGGCACTCACTCGATCAAATACTGTCCACTTTCTCCCATTTTCTAACTCGAAATTGTGTGCCCTGAATTAAAAAAAATAAATGGTATGGAACTGCGCACGGACTTTCGCATTCGATTATTTAAAAATTGTGATATTTACTCAAAACTCGCAATATGTGTAAAATGAAATAATATAAACTAGCAAACCCAAGCATAAATTGCACTTTACTTGTGTAAAACATTTTTTGAGTCTTAGTTTTAAATTTTATAATTCTATTTTTAAAGAATTATTATCCTCATTTTTATGTTTGGACCAATAAAACAAATCGATATTGCGTCCACAATAATCAACACTTTGTATTAAATATCGTCTTCCGGTTAAAATTTTCCACATTTTACTAGGTGTTGCACATCTTCATGCCATCGCATTGATATTTAATTATTCATTTATAAATTTTGACCAATAACAAATGTAAATATTAACTATTGAGTCTAAAATGGATATAGATCATTGTTGTACAAACATTCTTCCTAAGATTATTATTATTAGCACCGAGTCTTGCTACCCGTTCGGGTTATACGCACTTACGCTAATGTGTAATGGTAGGGTGATGGTGAGATGAAATGGAGGACCTATAGTTTAACGTGGAATCCGAACCACGGTGGAGGCCTGGAATTCCCCACATTCACAAGATGTCTTGTCAGAGGTGAAGGAAGGGTTTGGTAATCAGATAAATCTTTGCCGCGACCTAGGATTGAACCCCGGTCACCAGCACAGAAGTCTGACATCTTACCCCTAGACCGCCAGGCCACCATTATTCCTAAGAGGTTTAAGGAAAAATAACATAAGCGTTTTAGATGCTTAATTATATTTAATTACTCTATGGAATTGGAGAATTATTGCATTAAAACTTAAGTAGTATCACTTTACAACTAAAGCGCAAAGATTGTATTAATACGTTTGCCAATATCTCGGAAAATGTTGGTTTAATAAAAATATATTTCAAATAAAAATTGTTGTTTTTTAAATAATACTACAATTTTGCTATGATAAGTTAGTTAGTATCTCAAAGAGTTGCGTAGCTACGGAAATTTCCGCTTCTGTAAATTACCCTAAAAGTCATCTTCGTAGGAAAATGAAAATAGCTAGTTCATTTATAATCTTAATCAACCCCTACATACGAATTTTAATCAAAATCTTTATAGCTGATTTTGAGAAAATCAATTTTTTCTCTTTTCACCCTTTATTAAATAACTTTTAATTTTAAGTTTAAACAAACACACAGACAAATGACATTGAAAGGACCAATTTTAGGGTTCGGGGGGATCATGAGACGTCGACATCCATCAACATTTCAGGTTAGATTTTTTTTTGCTGTCGCAATACTTTAACTTTATTGTTAGAAAAGTTAAGAAACATATAGATTTGCGTATTGCTTGAAAGTAGTTTGTTTTATAAAAATATGTTTGAATATAATAATTGTATTATAAATAGATCTACATATGATAAGTAGTTTCATATCTCAAATAGTTTCAGAGATATGATAAAATAAAAAGATAATTTTCGCCTCAAATCGGAGCCCTTAAAGCGATTATTCCAAAATATTGAGAGCATCCATTTTGTTTGGAATAGTTGTAATTGTTTTGAAATGAAATTTAATCAAAATCATTAGAGTCGATTTTGAGAAGATTGACTTTTTTCTCTTTTTGCCCTTCAGTAAATTACCCTTAATTTTAAGGTTAAATATCCAATTCCAAAAACCCCTCGTAACAACCCTATGAAAACCCTAGATACCAAGTTTTTTGATCAGTAAAATAGTCTAGGCTCTAGTCGGAGGTAAGGACATACAGAGAGGCGGAAATTCATAAACCACTTTTTCAGATTTGGGGGGGTCGAGAATCATCAAAATCTCGAGCTTGATTTTTTTGATGATCACAATAATTTCTCTACCTGTAAGATAGCGAGAAAGTAAAAAGGGGTTTTTTACAGCTCTGTTTGTACGTATGTATGTTTGTACCTGAGGTTTTTAAATGTTATTATGTCATATTTCAAGAATAATTCGTGATTTAAGCTATAAAATAAATTGCTGCTTACAGAAGATAAAGTCTTAAAAATTCGAAATTAAAAAAATATTTTTAACTATTTAAAAAAAATTGATAATGGGGAGTGTTTATATAATAAATAACACTGAATATTTGTTTTTTCAGAGAAAAATAAATCTAAGGGCAATTTACTTACGGATTGGGGGTTGGGAAGTGAGGAGGGTAGGAATCCGAACCATGATAAACTATATGAGAACATAATTACGATTGTGTTGTGCCATTTATTTCCAAAACTACGGTATACCTTGTGGGTCAAATTCAAAGCAGACATTTCAGATACAAAACCTAGTCAATGGCATAACGTGGCCAACGTTTCCTTATGCTCACAGGAGTCTAAAGAAGACCCTTTCTAATTCTCACTGTCCACTACCAGGCTAGAGTGCGAGAGTTGGCGAGGGTAAGGTGGAGGGGGGACGTGTAGTTTCACAGCACCGCACGTGGCTTAGATAATGGAGTTACCAGTAGCTGCAGCTCTTCCCCCTTAAAACCAAGCCCAGAATACTGATTACTGAAGAGGGCAAAGTGTGTAGGGAGGCGGGGGTGGGGGTAAGTTCTGTTGTGTTGTGAAAGGTGGGAGGAGGAGGGATTAACAGATGCTGAAACTAGAATCCCGTATTTTCTTGTGCTCTTCTTTTAGCTACTACACATCTTCCAAACCTCATTTCTACTCCCTCCCTCCCTTCCCTTCCTCTTCACGGTTTGATTACTTTATCACGTCTTCTTTGCAGTTTCCCTTTCTATACACTCGTCATCCTTATAACTTTTGTTGCTTCATATGAACAAACCCTCCATCCTCGTCCATTCACCCTCAACACGTCATCCTTATAACTTTTGTTGCTTCATATGAACAAACCCTCCATCCTCGTCCACTCACCCTCAACCCCATTTTCTGCCCTAAAACTCGATTAGCCCACAACTGTAAGAACAAATAGAAGTCAGGAGTTCTACGTACATTTCGTATCATTACTGGGTAGGATCGTTTAGGGAAGTCTCATTAGAAAGCTTTTCGAAAAAATAATGTATTGTTATATTTTTTTCAAAAAGTTGCAATCCTTTTGTTTATTGTAAATAGTGATAAAACTCATTTTATTTTCATAGAATTGTACAGTATGATCATCCTCTTGTTAACCACTTCTATACTAATTTTCTAGTTATCTTTTCTTCCACCTTGACTTCCTTTAGTTGGTATGTTTAACTTTAACCTTTTAAATACGCGATTTATATAACGTATAATTTACAAAATTATAACGAACACCACAAACCCATTCTTAAAGGTCAGTTTTCACTCACATCTCTGGTAACATTATCTATATGACTCAGGTGGGCACTGGACAGCCCAGTCACCAATCGCCACATGTGTCGGTGCGGCAGAAGGGAGCGTGAGTAATTTTACAGTTTTTATAACATTAAATTTATTTGGCCAAAATAAATAAAACATTTCTCCAGTCGTAACATAGAGTTTAGTTTTCTGCACATTCAGATCAACAGATCTTGAATATCTGTCAAGGAGGTCCTGGAATATTGTCAAAACTTTTTCTCTTTATTATAAAGGTTTTGACAAAATTCCAGGACATCCTTGACAGATATTCAAGATCTTTTGATATTAGCAAGTGCAGAAAACTAAATGCTATGTTGCTACTGGGGAAATATTTGATTTATTTTTGTCAAAAAATGTATATTCTATAAAAACTGTAAAAATATTTGCGCTCCTTTCTGCTGCACCATAAAGATGCTTACATTTTCAATTTGAATTTATTTTTTATCATTTACGCTAGAGACAGCTGTAGCTGAGTAGCCAAAGGGTACGTGTTTTGGATTAACTCGTTCAAACAGTTTGTGTGTTGTTTTAAATGTTCGATTGAGAAACATAATTTCTTCAATTTGTACATGATATTGTGAATCTCACCTCATGTTTATCACCTTTGATCTAGGGCATCTCTCTCACATTGCCATTTTTTTTAAATATATTTTAGAAAGTGGTATATTTACCGGGAGCGATACAGTTTTTAGCTCGGTAGCAATGTATGTAGACTTTTAACTGCTCTTTGGGAACAGAATGTTGCCCAGGGTGTCCCTTAGAGGTTGTGTACACGTCATACCCGTGATGAGATTATATGATGGTTGTGACTATGACGGTATAGAGTCAGTGGAAATATTAAACCTAACTTAAGATTAATTAACAAGACCATGATGGCAATAGGAAAAATTCCCCTTTCAGGAAAAATGTATTTGATACCGCTGGGAATCTAACTCGGGACATCTAGATAAGTATCAAGGTACGTTTACCACTAGACTAAGAAGCTGGTTGCATTACTAGTTAGGAGGATGTAGGAGTTTGAATCCTGGTAGAATGAACTGAGGTTGCTTTTATAGATAGTTTATTATAATCAGTGGCGGCTCGTGTACAGGCACTGTGGAACTGCAACATCCCCTATTTCCACTTGGTATTATCGATAACATTTAATATAATGAGTCCTTTTTTCTTTAATTATTTATTTATTTTTGTAGTATAATATATATTCCTTAAGCTTAATTTCAGTACTTCAGTAGCCATCACCCAGTTTATGAAAAATATACAAAAATCTTTGTATGGAACTGTGCGCTTCAAAGTGCCAGCATCGTGGTGTTTGACTGTTGTGCGCGTGTGCAGATAGAAGGGGGTTGGGGAGGAAGGTGGGACTTCCAGGTAGAGCGAGCACTGTTGCTCTTGCAGTGCCGGCTCTGGCGTGATGGTGGAAGGAAGTTTGTTTTTTTTACTCAGCGTGTGCTCTGCTTAAAAACAGTGTACCAGATTTTCGAATTTGATATAAGTGTAGAAGAGTGTAAAATTAGATTATTATTCTGCTTCCAGCTATTCTATTTGTTTCATTTTTGTTCTGTTATTTTATTTAACAGAAAGACTAAATGCGCTTGTAGTACTTTCAATGGAGAAAAATTTCCTCAATTGTCATCCAGAGATCAAGGAAAAAATTATTGAACTTTTTGCGCTAATTAAAACAAGAATAATGGATTTCATTTTTAAATGAATTGATCAAGCTTGAACTGTAACAATTTAAGTTAAAGTAAGTAAAAATTTGTATTTTTTGTTAAGATTTTATCAAGTTCCTGAATAAATTTTCTTTTTATACATATTTTTTCCTTTTATACAATTATAAAACAAAGACTAAAAATTTTCTCGAGCAGCACCCCCACTAAGTTTAGATACGAGCCACCACTGATTATAATTCTTCCATGCCAACTTGAGTACATTTCCTATAAATTTTACATCTCTAATCTTTACCTCATTCAGTATCAATATACGACTAGTCCAGATGGGTATTAAAACGTGGTGCACAAAGTAAAGGTAAACCTATGATGGTTTTAATATTTAATAAACGGGATTTTACTATTTATAACCACCGTGCTTGTCTTGTACGTGAGGGTATGACTGTCCCTTGCTACCCATTAAATATATGACACCCCACCCTTGCGGAGTTGCCAATCTTCAAGCTACTCCTATCATCCCAACTCCCTTTACCCCATAGTCTCCTCCTGGCAAGACGTGACCACCACCCTGTGTAATCAACAGACCAAAGGAGGTGAAAGGGTGGGATGGGATTGTTAGGAGGGAAGAGGTGGCTGGGAGGGGCAGCTACCCTGCTTGCATCAGTCAGCAACCCTAGCCAAACTGAGGTAACAAGGAAGGGAGGCAGGGAAAAAAGTAAGGAAAGAAAGAAACTTCTTGGCTAATTCGACCTGAAAGTCACATCCTTGGGCAGGTTTTTCTTCTCTTCTTTTTTTCTCTTTTTAACGCGTTGAGAAAAAAAAAAGTGAAAGGGCTCTGGACGCCATCATTGAATGATGGTGCTGTTACTTGTGAAACCTCCAAAACCTCGAGTGTCAAGAGGTCGTGAACCTATTTTTACTAAAATATGCTTTCACTAAAGTGTCCTTACAATGCGAACGTTTTGATCGTGAATAAGCATTCCACGAAGACATCCTTATATCTCAAGGAAAAAGGTTAATACCAAATAAGTGGCTGTGTTTCTGATACATATAAAATATAGTTGGGCTTATTAACCTACACTCAAGAGCCTGTCTCAACTAACGGATAAAACACAGCTTAGTTAGGTAATACAGTTAGAACCAGGTGTCTCCTAGTGGGGTGGTTTTTTTGTATTCTACTTTTAGAGTTCAATGTAATTGATGCTAGTGAAATCATTTTACCCTATTTTAAGCCAAACGACAAAATTGAAAGATAATTATTTTAAAATGAAGGAACCCAACCCAAAAAATGAATATTGTATTCTAAATTTTCTTTGTAATTTGCAGTCTGAAAGGGCTCGTTTGGGAGGTTAGTTTGTGAGAAGATGGCGGGGCCACTGTTTGAACCTATCTTTGTGAAAGTTGGTTTATTGACATTAAAAGTCAAAATGTCCTCTTGAAATCCATGATGACACTTGGAGCTGCACGTAGCGATCCCCGTGTTGAAGGACTCAAGCTCTCCCAGTGAGCGGAGCCATTTTAACCGGGAGGCTGTGGATCTGATGTATACCTTTTATATGCCTGTGGAATTTAATGTATCTTAGATAGTCATGCATCATTTTTGTCTCTGTTATCTCTAGGCTACGACGACACACTTCTCAGTTCGTAACGGTGTAAATATCGCACAGCAGAGTAAAATAGCACTCACTACCTCTCGTGTATTTAGAAAAAGCACTTCACAGTGTTGTCGCCTGTCTCACAAGTGACGCATCTACAAAAGAGGCCTAAGCTAATGACAATTTCGTTGTTCTTAAGTGAAGAATGTGAAAAACAGCACTTGGATACGTTTTTTTGTTTAGGGAATGATCGTTTATCTATTTTCCCGGCTAATTGACTGTGATGTGGGGTCGGTGCACATTCTTAAAAAAGAATATGCTATTGGTAACTCCAAAGATTCAAAACCATAGACATAATTATCAATAATAATAATATTTAGCACCACGTCTTACTAACCGTTCGGGTTATACGCTTTTAAGTACTAATTACTCTAATGGATTAGGAATTGGGAAGGTTGAATTAGAGG
>CABFOW010000227.1:8569-68006 GCA_902141385.1 Timema californicum
TGGAGAGAGAGAGAGAGAGAGAGAGAGAGAGAGAGAGAGAGAGAGAGAGAGAGTGAGTGGAAAACCAATTAGGTAAAAGAAAATCCTCAGTACAACCAACCGAGATTCGAGTTCTCACCTCCACATCACCGAAAAACTAGACTAGATGATATAATTTGTGTGGCCACAGATTCAAATCGTTTCTATATTCTTTATATAAGTAGATTAGGTCTACTCACTAAAATTAATATTATACGCAACCGTGACTAGAGCAAGAAGTCTAAGAACGCAAGTCAAAGTTCTTGAGCGTGATTGACGTTAAAAACTCTCTAACGCTTATATCTACGACTTTTTCTCTTTATTTAAAAAGTTCATGGACAAACTATACTATGCTCATCACCAGAGAACGGATTTTGATTACCTAAAAAGTTTCAAAAAAAGATCAATATTATGACATTAAAAATTCTAGAAAAATTACTTAAAAGTAAAAAAAAAAATTGCCCAATAATTTCTACAAAAACTAGTAATATATAAATATATATTTATTGTAAATATTTTATTTATTTCATTATTTATATATATATATATTAAATATTTTATTTATTTCAAAATATATATAATGAAATAAATAAAATATTTACATTTGAAACTAAAATATGCAGATAAAATCTTTTAACAAAATAAACCTTGTCATTTCGCTAAACATGAGCATTTATTTATAAATACCTGCTTAGGAAGTAATAGTTAACCCTTCACACATAAATCTTACCAGCTTGGTTGCATGCAATGCTTGGCCAAGAATAGGGCTTTACAGCCACACTAAAAAAGTTAAAATAGTGTAAAGCTAATTTGAAGACTACACTATCTTATCACAGCTGTGGGGTAGTAAATCTTATGCATGAGTATTCATACATTTATAAAACATCAATATTATTCGACATAAAGTTCTAAACATCACTATCAAATTACTTAAAGTATGAAAATATTAAATAAAAATCTGAAATAATCAAAAAAACTACTTAGAAATAATACATTACTAAAACCATAATATCATGAAGAAAGTTTATGTGCAGATGAACATTATCTGTGATGTACCTAAAAAGATAATGAAAATCATGCCACTAAAATCCGGAGTATGTTTATGATTAATACGCAAGAATAACTATAACCATCAAATTATACCAAATGTTTCTACAGGAGTAATATTTTATTTACTTTATCCAAAAAGGGTTTTTGTCATAAAAACTACAAAAATACTGACTATCTCGCGTTTCCTCCAACACCACTTTATACGGTATACTTAATTTTGTTTTAAACTTAATGTATCTTTATTAACAATCAATATCTTATGCACCTTAAGATGTTTTAATTAATTTTTTTAAATAATGTCAGAACTAACGTCAGTTCAGTTGACGCTGATACAAAATTTACTTTGAAACAGCAAGGATGTAAATTGAAAAGTTGTCTGTGTGTTTGTTACACCTATATCCAAGAAATTAATTCTGTACCTTTTTTTACAATTTGGAATTTTAGGAGCAAATTTAATATGTATAATGTTGTGCCCTTAGAGTATCAATTAGCAATCCTGCCTTAAGATATAGCTTAAATACATTTGACATATCTTCAGGGCAGTATATAAAAGTTAAGTTTTATATGTTTTGGCCTGTTACTAAAACTAGTTGTAAAAGCGATGGAGAGGGTGGAAAATGACTATATTGCTCCCATTTCTCCATAAGTACCAATACAAATATTTTAAAATAGATATAATTAATTATTACAAAATATACATACAATAAATATAGATAAAGGATAAGAGTAAACAATAGAATGTCCACGTCACATGGGAAATAATCAATAAACAGCTCATGTGTATCATCTTACTCAATCAGTTGAAATGTTCTTTTCTGGATATACCCAGTTACAAATAACTTGAATAAATAAATGTTTTGAAGTGCATCTAAGAAAATAGTTTTTTTTTAGATACACTGAGTGTGTGTTTTATTTTCTTAAGGTATCCACCAACACCAGGGGCTGTGTGATTTAAGACGTTGAAAATCGCATCGCCCTTGGCTGCCACTGACGTGGAAGGTTTGAGTTCAAAACTTCTCTCGTATGCATTGAGGGTCTTTTTCCATATAATATGATTTATAACTATGACCTTCTTCCCTCCCCCCCCCTCCCCCAACCCCATCGTCACCCTCATGTGGGTGAACTTCCTATAAACACAATAATTAAAAAATAAATTAATTAAAATTTATGTATTTTGCTAATACATTTAAAGTGGTGATTTTAACTGATTTTATTATCTAGATACATTTGTACTACACTAAGGAATGATAAACCTTTAATGCAATAATTTATTTTAAAATTATTATATGTTTGGATTAACCCCTTGGGGATCAACTACTTCTGAATGTCTCTCTTTCGAAACTAGTTTGATACTTTTTGTTCCGTTCTTCATCTCTTAACCATCCTTCCAGACCATTCTCGCATTTACTCTAATGAGGTAGGGAAAAGGATAGAATAAATTCACCAAAGTGTTGAATTTGCGTGGAGGAAGAGTGGGAAACCATCTAGGTAAGAAATATCATTTTAAAAAGTCGGAGTTCGATCCCTGAACTATTACTCACTTGTATAGTCATAAAATAAGCCTTTGCCGACGTGGTCTCCAGGACATGTAGCATCTTACACAAATTTTAGTCTTAATGTAGAGCAAAAATAAGCAATAATGTAGCGATTCGAATCTCTTCGACAGTTTTTAATCACCTCAATTAAGTAATCATCACTAACTGGTTTAAAGGTGCAGCACAATCAAATATTATTAGCGTCTGACACTCAGGTTTGAACGTCATGAATGATTCATAGAAACAATTCCATAATTTTTACTAAATACCCGCATCGGTGGTCACATATTCTAACGCGTCACTTTTGCAATCTCCATGATATGGCCAGTGAAGGAGAGGTCAGGGCTCGAATCCCAGATGTATGTACCGAAGGTATTTTTCCTTAAATGTTTTCCCACTCTCTCTCCACATAAATGCGATTAAATCTCCTTTAATTTCATAATTTTAATCCTAGCAGTGTTAATAGATGGCTATCCCAGATGGGAAATAAGACTTGGTACACACAAACAACCACACACAAAGTTTCTACATGATTTTAATGCTTGAGGCTATACGGCGTTTAATATGTTGTAATTCATAGTAATTAAAATTAACCTAATTAACAATGATTAAGTAATTAGTCACAGTTATTTTTTAAATCATTTACGTTGCATCTCATCCCTGAGTTTGGATATAATTTAAGACTAGTACTGCTATAATTACAGTGTTTAGCTTTATAGCCAGTGACAACCTATCTCCTGCGATATAAGACAAAGAGTTTAAAAATATATATATAGAACATATTATATGTCTGTAAACTTCTTTTAAAAACTCATTAATGAATATTTATTTAAAAAAATACAAGTTAAAATATAGATCGAAACTAATTCATTGCTTTTACGAACGATTACAATCATGTAGAATTTCCCACGGTGTGATAAGAGTAGTAATAAAAACGAGGTCAATGGTTTCTTCTGCAGCATCCAAGAACGATATTTTATAGGCCATCCTTCAATTGTTTATTTCTTTCGTCTTTCTTTGGTGGTGCACAACTTTTCAAACGTTTTATTTTGAATTACCCGCCTCGGTGGCGTAGTTGGCTAACGCGCTTGTTGTGTTGAGCTCGACTGCTGAGGACGGGGAGAACGAGGTTAGAATCTCGGTCGGGTGAACTGGGGGTGGTTTTTCCTAAATGGTTTTACACTCTCCCTCCACACAAATGCGGGCTCATTTCCTCTAATTCAATTTTCCCTATTCCTAATCCATTAGCGTAATTAGTACTTAAAGCGTATAACCCGAACGGTTAGTAAGACGCGGTGCTAAATATTATTATTATTTTGAATTAATAGCGTGATTGATCATTTAACTCAATCCACTTATCCGCAGTAGAACAAATTATATGGTACCTCCTAGTTTGTTTGTATCTGTGAACCGCATTTTACTACCTGTTCAAGTTTCCATATTTACACTTTTAAGTTATGGATAGGAAAATTTTAACTTGAGAAAATGTATTCACATTTGCATGGAGGAAGAGTGGGTATTATTTAGTAAATAAAAACCTTCTCTTCATCTGAGCCGACCTCTTTGTTACTGGAGAACAAGACTAGATTAAAGGAACGTCTTTGTACGCGTACCCACCGATGCTGCTAAGTGCTAGGTGGTACATTAAATTTGATTTAATAGCAGGATATTTTTCAACAGCAACATAAAAACTACACAAGTCTGAATTACCAATTATGGGGGAATCGGGGTTCAAATCCCCCACAATTGTACTGAGGGGGATTTTTACTAAGTAGTTTTCAATTTTACTCCCCACAAATGTATATACATTTCCTCCCAATACTACTTTCTTCATCCCTATTAGTATAGTTACTCGTGAATTGCCAGGATGGATATTAAGACATGGTGAAATATATATTTTAGCAGTCAAACAAAACTTACCTTATATTCATTACAGAATGCTCAAACGTTCTCAATCCGAAAAAGAGGTCAAATGAGGGATTTTAATCATGCAACTATCAACAAGCTCAAACACGAATATTTAATTTCAACTATGTAGATTCAACACGAATAAGTCGCATATTCAATTTTGGGTGATACCACAGCTAACATGACGCTTTCTTGCCCGTTCTTATGGGTCAGTGGTCATAATGATTAAAAAAATAGGTCTGGGATCCTGACTTGATTTGGGGTGGTAACAAAATTTTGTTATTAATTACTTATGGGTTCGTTCTGCTAATCATTTATTAAATATTTAGAAGCTAGGACTCAATTTGTAGGTTTAGATGTATCGTCATTAGTTTTTTTTCCCCACCACGTCTCACCAGTCATTTAGACAACGCATATGTAGTTAATAGGAGGATAAAATTAAGAAGTGTACCCGCATTTTTGGGGTAGGAGAATAGGAAATCATTTAGGAAAAATTGCTTCCAGTACATACGGATGGGATCAATATTGACGGTAATTAACTGTTAAAACGAAATTAATGTCTTCTAAAATTGTGGTTACCCCAGATAGTTGTAGGCTAAACATTTATATATACACAGAAGCACAAATTATACCGATTGTAGGGGTAAGATGAAGGTGAGCACTCATACCATAACAGTTCCATCATCAAATAAACTACTAACTAATAAGTTACAGTCAGTTTTGGAGGTAGAAATTAAACTATTCGGTTATTTATTTGAGGGATATGGTGGTGACCTGGCGGTCTAGGAGTAAGGTGTCAGACTTGTGTGCTGGCAGCTGGGGTTCAACCCTCGGTCCCGGCACAGATTTATCTGATTACCAAACCCTTTCTTCACCTCTGACAAGACATATAGTGAATGTGGGGAATGCCGGCCTCCACCGTGGTTTGGATTCCACGTTAAACTGTAGGTCCTTCATTTAATCTCAAAATCACCCTACCATTACACATTAGCATAGTTAATAGGAGGATAAAATTAAGAAGTGTACCCGCATTTTTGGGGTAGGAGAATAGGAAATCATTTAGGAAAAATTGCTTTCAGTACATCCGGATGGGATCAATATTGACGGTAATTAACTGTTAAAACGAAATTAATGTCTTCTAAAATTGTGGATACCCCAGATAGTTGTAGGCAAAACATTTATATATCAACAGAAGCACAAATTAGACCGATTGTAGGGGTAAGATGAAGGTGAGAACTCATACCATAACAGTTCCATCATCAAATAAACTACTAACTAATAAGTTACAGTCAGTTTTGGAGGTAGAAATTAAACTCTTCGGTTATTTATTTGAGGGATATGGTGGTGACTTGGCGGTCTAGGGGTAAGGTATCAGACTTGTGTGCTGGCAGCTGGGGTTCAACCCTCGGTCCCGGCACAGATTTATCTGATTACCAAAACCTTTCTTCACCACTGACAAGACATATTGTGAATGTGGGGAATGCCGGCCTCCACCTTGGTTCGTATTCCATGTTAAACTGTAGGTCCTTCATTTAATCTCACAATCACCCTTCCATTACACATTAGCGTAAGTGCGTATAACCCGAACGGATAGTGAGACGTGGTGCTAATAATAATAATAATATTTGAGGGAATTCTATAACGAGGGCTTCTAGTTAATTTTCAAAACCTCTAATGAAAATTGGTACTGATACATTTCGTATAGTAAAGGGAAATTGGTGTTAATGTATTAGTATTATTATGTGGCAGGTTAGATTATAAACTATATTATTACGGCCAATATTTTAACCCTGCCTTCCCCATCGCTGAGACACTAGAACAAATGAACTTGACATGTCATACCACTTTCGTTACCGACGTGAATTTTGCCTTATTAAATCAAACCGGGAACTAACCAATAAAATGTACTCTACGTAACACAAGCACGTACATGTCCTCTTCCATGCGTGGGAGCAAGTACGTATGAGTTGCACTAAACCTACGTTCGCTCATAAATAAACAATTATAAGCGCCTATCCTAACTGAAATTTTAGGAGATACGAACATGGCTTTTTTTTTTGCTTTTTTTCGAGTGAGATGTCATTTTGACAGACGTCACAGATAAAGCTTTGTAATGGTAAATTGATTGCCGCCATCAGTGATAACGTAAGAGTTAAGGACACACCTTCTTTCACTTCACACACCAAGGTATGGAGAGCCCCGTGGAGGGTGTCGTGAGAATATTTGATGTTCCCTAATGGGTTTGTGAAATGATGGCACTCGTCCCCATAGAGGCATGCCAAATTATTTCCCTACGCTCAAATATATATAAAGTAAATAATTGCTTATAACTATTCAGAATTATTACCTAGGAAGGATTTAAAAAATGCCTTAAACTTTTTTTCCGTAAAATTTAACAAAAATAAATATAACATGAAGTTTTCTTGTAACCGCATCTCACTAACCTTGAGTGTTATACAAATATGAACTAATTACACTTACAGGGGTCGAATAGTTTATTGTGTCACTATCACAATATAATAGGGCTTTTACCTCAATCACATGACTTGGGGGTAGTTTCCGCATTGTTTTCCATTCTCCCTCCACACCTAATATAAGTTAAGTATATCCCTAGCACATTAGCATAATTAGTTCATATGTGTTAAACCCAAACGTGGTCGGAGTGAAAAAAATATATTGGTCGAAATAATCTGCTGAATTTCGTTAAAACTTGGTTTTTAAAGTTTATATAAAATAACACTTAAAAAATGGGATTTTTATCTATCTTTAGAATTAGTAACAATATTGCTAGTTTGGACTACATTACTCGTAGTCCAGTTTGTAATAATATTATCCGGTAGTAATGAACTGATGCCCAGGGACGGCCGAATGTATTAATCGTACATCCTTTCCGTGGAGGCTCTTTCCGTGTTCCGATGATATGAAATGATGGTTATAGTGAGTATGAGAATGAGAAATCAGTGGAAACATTTACAACATAAGTTAAGCCTAATTAACCAAACCCCCCTGACCTTTGAGGATATTTCCCCTTTCATGAAAAATACTCAAGGTATCAAGCGGGAATCGAATCCGGGAATCCTAGACTTGTAGCCAGTTGCCTTTACAGTTAAGAATAATTTACAAATAAATGCTTTTGGAAATTAATAATTTTTTGAAAATGGCTCTAACGATTTTGTTTAAAGGGTGTATCTGGAAGTGCTTTCTACAAGATAAATATCAGTGTTCTTCTTTTTCGAATAACAAAATATTTAAGGATTGTTTACTTGTTAATCATGGAAAATCCTATCCCAAGCCTTAATAGACTATAAGATAAAGTACTGTATTTATAATTGTGTCGTATAATTTATTGTAATTATCAGTTTTACATTTCTTAAACGCTTCAGATTTTAAATCAAATCTAAGAACATCAACTAAACCTCAGATTAAGAATTTACCACTTTATCAAGGATATATTGGATCGTTATTTAAAAAAAGTGTTTGGTGCCCAACATTGAACAGCTATCCGAATAAATACCATATCTCAACCATAACAAAACCAATTTAAAAGTGATCATATATTGAATCTGCTGTAATAAAACCACGGTACTTTTGGATCAGTGGGGAGACACACTAGGGACAAGGTAAAAACTGTATCGATTCCATCCTGGTAATAATGTTTACTAATTCCCAGATTACCGAGCTGTGTTCTGCTCTCTCGCACTAACTTATTACTTAGCTCTCACAATTTCGATTCAAATTCAGGTAAGGCTTGGTGGTCAGAGTCGTTCACCAAGTCTACTGATTACTGGTTCGTATCTGAGGAATGGCGAAAAAGATGTTTACTATTGTGTAAATGTGTTCGTCCTGCTAGCTAATTAGTAAATTTCCAGGCAATCTGATTGGATAGTATTTTTAGACTACTGTATAATTTCAAGTTAGTTTGTGAGTCGTGAGATGATACAAGGCGTGTCTTTATTAATCCAACAAAATTATTACAACTCAAAGATGTTTCTTCTCTTACAACATTCCTTGAGTCATCACTGCTTCGATGAAATAAACTGTATTGCTGGTGATAAGGAGGTCGAAATTCTAATCTTGGTTGGGTGCACTGGGAATTTATCAATGTAGTCTTACTTTTTCTAAAAACCACCTAGCTCATCTCTATCCCTTAGATTAAGCCATGGTACCCACATCGGTGGGCATATGATCTAATCGCCAAACTTATTTAATATGATTTTCCCTTGCCAAGGAAATAGGGGTTTGAATCTCAGCTGTTTGTAACCGGGAGTATATTTTCTTAGAGAGTTAACCACTCTCCCACCAAGCACATATGAGTATTTATACCTTCTTTACATTTACCCTATTTGTGTTAGCAAATCCGAATAGTCCGGATGGGTAGTAAGATGGAGCATAAAATATAACAACATAGTATTAGAGCATTGATACAGTCATAATTATTTTATAAAATATATCTATTTCTTTGATAAAAGAAAAAATTCAATTGCATAAAATATAACTTACAAAATAACATGGGCTATCTTTGATTAAACGTGTTTTATTATATTAGCTAACTTATTTCTTTAAAAGAATATATAACATACCAAGGACAATATAAACTAAGAGCTGTTTGCTGAACTTGAAATTAAATAGCCAGAATCACAATCAGAATATTCTTAAAATCACCGAGAAACTTAAAAAAAAAAAGTTGTTATAATTAATTAAAAAACAAAATACTTTAGTAATTGTTTAACTGTGGAGTAATTTTAGAAAATGTTCTGTTCATGGCTACAATTACATTTTTAACTACTCCTTATGTTTCGAATGTTACCATTTTATTTGATAAGTCCAAGCCTATGCTCTACATTTCTATAATGTACATGTTTGATAAAATATTTGTTGAATATATTATTTTATAAAATATATATTTAATGATCAGTTAATGATATTTTATAAAAATGGATATGAAAGTTTAGTCCTACCCTTTAATAAGTGAAAAAAAACCTCTGTTTTGTAAGTTATTTTCATAGAAGATTATAACCATCTGATCTGTCCCTTTGCAAAGTCTCTAGGCCTTGATACCTAAGACATCGTCTGCTTGGCACCAATGGACAGATAGTTTGTGTGTGTGTGTGTGTGTGTGTGTGATAGGTGTTTCTAAAAAAACACCGTGACGCAGAGAAATACGCGTGTGTTTGCGGACCAATATGATGCTCTCGATCATTTCCGCAAAACAAAATCTTATTTGCAATGCCAAATATGGTAGAAGTACACTTTGATATAATTGAACAGCATTTTTTTAACAAAAATAAAAGACTGTGTGCTAGTTTTAGTTTTGATTACGTTTTGTTTTTATATCTACATTTTTGAAAAAAAAAAAGTTACAGCAACCGATGTATTACATTCTTGAGCTACACCCTCCTTAGGAATTAAGGTTGATGCAACACCTGGGCGATTAAATCAAACAAGAACAATAATTAATCGTACTGGTTTATTCTTTGGTCAATGCTCAGAAATTTGTGGAACAAACCACAGATTTATACCTATTACAATCGAAAGAGTACCTATTAAATCCTAAAGGGAACAACTTTTAAATAACATTTGTGTTGATCCTAGAGTATTTTTTTTTACCAGGGTAGCTTATAGTGGACTATCTGAATCGACCCATAAAAGCTAACTTAATTATACATGTAACACAACAACCAGCTCCCCAGCCTTTAATCCATCACTCTTAATGGAGAAGCCTGAATTTTACCAGATGTAATCTTACATTTTTCGGCTATTGCAGGAATTAAACCAAGGACTCTTAACTTAAAGGCAGACAGGCTACTAGCTCAGATTAGGTATTGGACATGTCCTGGAATAGTCAGATTTGATTTTAATTGATGTTCAAAAAATTTAATATTTATTTATATTTATGTCAAATCTTATTTCCTAACACCAGGGTTTTATATGATTGTATAAGCTAATTTAATGGATTAAATAGCCAAGATATGTTTGGTTATGCCTACATCCAAACATCACATTCTTTAATTTGAAAAATTATACCTGACACGGGAATCTAACCCGGGATATTTATATGCTAATGCCCTTGTCACTGAGATGTCAAGGAGTTGTATAATTTGAATAGGAACTTTTTTGATCACTGTAAAAAATACTATTAAAAGAGTTTTCACATATTTATACGTTAAGTCACGTGAGTTTCAGCTGTTACTTTTATAAAAAGTATCAACCCTACTTCGGTGGACATATGGGATAACGCACTACTCTCGTGTTAGACTAGACTGCTGAAGACGGGAATATCGGGGTTCAATCCTAGTTGGGTACACTGAGGCGAAATTTTCATAAATGGTTTTCCACTCTCCTTGCACAAAAATGCGGGTGCACTTCCTCTTAATCAAATCTTCTTAAGCTCTAACACATTAGTGTAATTGGTACATAGCCGTATATCCCTGGTAGTAGTACGTGGTGCAAAAAAAAGAAGAGTGAATCTCTAATATAATACTAAAAATAAATTATAGTCATCTTGATTCACTGAAAATAAATACGATTGTATAATTGTAATGATATTGATCTGGATTAATCTAAATTATGTAAAAAGTCATGGATGAAGGTAATTTTTCTTTAAAGTAATATAGGTGAGTATCCTTTTAAGATACATCCAGGAAGAAACATGCGATTCTCAGAAACGGTGTGAAAAGGATTTCACCCCTAAAATATATTTTTTATACCATCTTTCTTGTTAAAAGAATAACTGCGTCAATTCTTGNTCATATATAAACCATTGTGCGTATGTTGAAGGCATCTCCGGGACCAAACATCTACACCGAGATCCCGCTCACGCACAAGTCATTCACAGTCTAACATAAATCACATCAATATCACAAGTTTGTAGTGATATGAAACATTTAATTAAAATATGTACAAGTAATTTACTGGTGTAATATAAATAAACCGTGTGTGAAATAACAGCCATCAACATTTCTCTTTCTTTAACTATATTAATATACCGATTTAATTAGTGCTCGAACACGGAGCTATGGACAGCTGATTAAACGGTATCTTTTCCGTACAGTGATGATAGGCGCTCGATAACGGAGTTTTATACAACCTATAAAACATCACAGCATTTTATATCAAGGAATTAATCCGTTGTGTATCAATCGACGCCCGAAGCGGGGTGATTGATCACATTTTATAACGATTGACGCCCAAAGGAGGTGCGATAAACCGATATTATTACATTTTCTAAAAGTTTCATGCTATCATAAATCTAGAATTGTGTGACTTTGCTAGTCTAAGCTAGCTATTTATTAGTGCCCTTAACATAAGAGCTATTAACGGTTTAATGTAGAGCTAAGGATATGAAGGTTAATTTAGATGTTCATTAGCATTTAGAAAGGTGATAGTCACAGTAAATTGGTGAAAAATAAACGGTAGGGAAATTTTATTTCATGATTCATCCCTGTGTCATAAACAGACTGGAAACAAGCGCACCTTTCGCACACGCATCGTAATGGAAAATATATAAAAGTTTTTCTTTTGTAAAATTATATTCAATAATTATTTTTAATTAGGAAAAAATTGAATCTAAAAATACCCCCACTCCTTTTTCCCTCATCTTCGATAAATCTAGGTGGGTCACAAAAGTTATAAGAATTAGATCACGGCTCTAAAAGGTATCGGAACCACACCATCTCTGACCTTGTGACCATCAAGCTAGTTTTGGAGTCAAGTGCTGAGATATGAATTTATTCATATTTTGTCTTGGTTGCTGCATGGTCCAAGGTGTCACTCTAGCAATATACTAGACTGACGATGACAGGGAGATCGGGGTTCGGATCTCAGTCGAGTGTACTGAGGGTGGTTTTTCCTAAATGGGTTTCTGATCTCCCTCCATGAAATGTGGGTACACTTCCTTTAAAGTAAACCTCCCTCAGCCAAAACACGTTAGCGTAACTAGTATATGGTAGGGTGGGGCTATTTGGGTCATTTCAACTTTAATTTAAGTTTTCACCTATAATATGGTTGCGAATTTTTTTAACAGTTATTTATATCTTTATTCACATCTTCTGAACCATACCCAGTAATAGTTTTTAAAAAATTCTAAGTAGGACATAATTAAAAAATAACATTATCAAGTGGAAATAACATTTTAGTAAAAACGTGGGGTTATTTGGATCAGGGATGGGGTTATTTAAATCACACATCTACTTTGATATTTTACCATGAGTATAGCCAGTTTTTTTAAATTATTATATGTGTGTAGGTGACCTGAGGGTCTAGGGGTAAGGTGTCAGACTTCTGTGCTGGCGGCCGGGGATCAATCCTCGGTCGCGGCAAAGATTTATCTGATTACCAAACCCTTCCTTCACCTCTGAAAAGACATCTTGTGAATGTGGGGAATGCCAGGCCTCCACCGTGGTTCGGATTCCACGTTAAACTGTAGGTCCTCCATTTCATCTCACAATCACCCTACCATTACACATTAGCGTAAGTATGTATAGCCCGAACGGGTAGTAAGTCGCGGTGCTAATAATAATAATAATAATAAAATGTGTGTACTACTAAATACAAACAAAATGTTTATATGCATTTCCCACACTTAAACTGTTTTTTTCCAAAGGCCCCGACATATACTTCATGAAACCACGATTTGCAGGTTTGACACCGAATCCAGTCTCCTTTTCCCCTTGAATTTTTGTCAAGAGAAGTAACTTTAAAAAAAACCACAAGGTGTGTTTTCTTCTTCTTCATTGTCAAAAATATTATCGATATTATAATCCTCATCTGATTTGCTGGGTGTGGCCAGCTCAGATAAAATACGTCTTTTAGCCTTTTTAGAGACTCGGTATTTTAAGGTGATTCCATTATTAGTTTCTTTTTAGAACAGTAAAGCTCTTTTCGTTCTTACTTTATCAACATTTTCTTGTGATGTTAGATGGCAGGCTCTTTGTTTTGTCCTCTTTTGTTTGTATGTGTGTGAAGCTTTGACCGATGTTGGCAATATTTGAGAAAACGTAATGGTAGATGTTTGATGTCTGGTTGATGGTCCTACAGTGTCACATAGAGTTTCCGGTTCTCATATAGGCCTATCTGCATCAAGGTGTGTGAAGGAAGAAATTTTTCTTCCGGCACTTTATCGCAATTGTAAGGGAATATCCTTGTACATTCAATACCTTTGACCGTATTCCCAGCAGTTACTCCTTTGATCGAAGCAGCAGTTTGCAGTCTACCGAAGGTGAATTTGGTGACTGAGCTTTAAGGGTGGTTGTGAATGAATGAATTAGTTTCTTTATGATAAAAAGCTTTTAGGGGTTTAAAAAATGACCTATCAAGAGGCTGCAGAACGTGCGTGGTGTGAGATGGAAAGTTCAATAGCTCTATTTCGTTATGTTATGCAAAC
Source organism: Timema californicum (assembly GCA_902141385.1). Classification (NCBI taxonomy): domain Eukaryota; kingdom Metazoa; phylum Arthropoda; class Insecta; order Phasmatodea; family Timematidae; genus Timema; species Timema californicum. Next base: position 22,463 of record CABFOW010000227.1, read on the forward strand.
AAAACTCAAGATACCGAAGAGAGTGATGTGATGAGTGGCCATTAAAACAAGCAGACACTTCCCAGAAGATCAGTGTTTTTGAAAATGTTGCAGCCATTTTTTAGTAATAAGTTTTTATTCATGTACCCACTCTCTGACATTATTACCAATGATCTCGATGGCATTCCAATGTTAAATTCCTCTTTCATCCTTTTTCCCTTGAAAATCACGACTGAGGGTATAAAAACCCCACTAGCGCTGCGGTATTCGACAACGGCCACTTTTTCACCTCTCTCTAAGCTTGTTAACCAAGCTACCTCTCTCTTCCCCTTTTCTGTTACTATTTTAGATGGCTGTTGTTCATCGGAAAACCAGTTTCATCCATATTGTAAACAGATTGTGGCTGAACATGGATTCCAAGATCAACTGTGACATCATTTAGTAATTTGTAACATTCTTCTACTGCGTTTCTATTCATTTCCTCAGCGCGAGATTTTGACAAACCTTCTGGCTTTCTTAGGAAAATATCTTGATGTTGTTTCATGAAAGAAATAAACCAATCCTCGCCTGCAATTTTGGCGTAATCATTCCAAGGTGTCTTGGTGTTAAGAAACTTAGCAAACTGGAACGCATCTTTACGCACACTTTCCGGTGAATGACAAAAACCACGAGTAGATAGAACTTTTAATCTTTCTACTAGGGCTCTCTCCTGCTCGAAGGATAGGACTGTAGGATGGCCTATTGACTTTTGTATTATAATTGGTTTATCTTGGTAGCACTTATCAGTGGTTTTAAGTAGTCTAGTCACCCAAACTCTTCTTTGCAGTGTACTGAACGGTACCTTGAAATGTGATGCAGCTACTCTGACACTCCAGTTTTCGTTAAGTGTACTGTTTAGTGCCTGGGTCATTCCTCCTTTTTACCGTTGTTGGTGTCTATTGTTTTATTCTCAACCAATCTAAAATAATATTTTAAAACTAAAGCAAAACACTAAAATAACTTATAATTATTCAAGTTTAAGCTATATTGTATATAAATACTGTAAAAATAGTTAAGATGTTAATATACTAGGATATAACCCCATGAAGATTTAGATTTCAGTGTTACTAAATAACAATTAACTGTTTATACATTATCACTAAAGCAAACTGAAACACAACAATCAACTAAACATTCCCTTAACTGAAAATTGAAAACTAACACCTGTACACGTGAATCGAATCCGGGACCTTTGACTTAGTACGCGAATGCTCTTACAACTGAGCTATTTAGTAATCGTCCCATGCCCAGGGTCATTCTTTAATAATATTTTAAGGCAGTCTCTATGATGGACGATTTCTTCAATTTTCATAATATGATATCTAATTGGAGTAATCCTCACTAAAAAGCATAAATAATAGCTTTGGCTAATTGATTCATTCTCTTAACTGTCTGAGGTATCCCGGAAAAATATTGAAACCATTTTACCCCCCTCCCTTCAAGAGTACCACTATAGGGTTAGTCAGTTCGGTGTTTAACAGGACTGTCCAAACTACAACTTCAACTATAGCAAATTCAAGTATTTTAAACGAGACAGAAATACCTCTCCAAATAAACTAGAGCTATTCTTCAAGCTTTTAGTACTAGTGAGAAATAATGTGTAGTAGTTAATATGTTTAGTTTTTTTAAAAATCTAATTCAAAAGTTTTTATTTTCAAATCCAACAACAATAATATGATAGCCAATAAATTTGCTCTATGAAGTGTCAGAAAGCGATACATAATTAATTGTATATTCTAAAAATAAATAAAATCGTAAGAAAATAATGATCCAAATAGCCCCTTAAAAAGTGATTTGAATAGCCGCAGAAGCAAACTATTTTTCAATACAAAATAACTTTATTGGTTTTCCAATAGAATACGCTCAACCTTCTTGGTGATGAGCCCAAGACTAAGCTATACTTTTAAAAAGTAATTACTTTGTAATCAACAACCATAAGAAGGTAAGACCTTACAACGAAAAGACAATTATTTACATCACTAGGACAAGTATGTCAATCTCAATTCGATTGATCTCGTAAAACAATTTTTTCGGCTATTTAAACGTTTAAAAATTATAATTTTTTTCATACCAATTTACAGCCAGTTAATCGTTCAATAAATTAGAAGAACTAAACACTAAAAAAATTTGTGCAGAATAACTGCGCAATAGCTTGAATCTTTATTTTGATTCAAATAGCCCCTTGATCCAAATAGCCCCACCTTAACATATAAGCTTATAATATGAACAGCTAGTAAGACGTGGTGCTAAAAAAAAGTTAAATATTTCATAACATTTTCGCTTTATTGCATAATCTAATCAACTTGCTACCTATTAACTTCCTGTTGACAGACAATACTGTAATGATGTTGGCAATATATACAGAAAAACATTAAAATATTGAATGCAAAAAAACACACATGATTTTTAGTCAAATCTCCTGTAATCTCTCAAGTCTTTATTTTCACGATAGTTTGAGAGCCACTTTAAATATTTAAATGAACACGTCATTTGGAATTTATGGCATTCGTGTCAGCTAATTTATTCTAAAATGAGTAAGTATTGAGGCACGTGTATTTCCAACCTCTATTTAAAAAAGTAATCAAATATATTTACTATGTCATGATAGTAACTTTTACCAAATTTAAATAAAAAATAAAATCAAATGGCATAAACTAAAAACTCTATGGTGTGAGCCCATGATCGAGCTATACCGATTGAGTGGACGCCATTGTTAGCGACGATACTGCCAACATTTGGGGCAAGAGGGTGTCATGTGATCAGCACAACGAACCCTTCGGATATTAATCCCAACTTTCTAGACCAAAGTCGCTACCTATTTATTCAAGTAGCTCCTCATTTGTGCTCGCTGGGGTAAGTCTGTCCCCGTTTCAGACCAAATGTTTCACAGAAAAATTCTAGAAACGTCGTAGACCGAACCCGGGACGTTTGGATCCGTAGCCAGGAAATTTGATTACTAGACCACAGACCACTAGTTCAAAACTAAGTGTTCGTTTAACATCAATACAAGGACTTCATTTTAACACTTTACTTATATGCACAACTACTTCAACAAAAAATAATCAAAAAATAAAAAAAAAAATTTGAGCTTAAACACTAAGCCTAAAATATTGTATAGTAGTAATTTTATTTGTATTAACTTAATGTTCTATACAGAACGGTATGAATCTAGACATAACTTGTTCAGAAATTGCATCATACACTTTGAATTATTATCCATTTCAATAAAATCTTGCTTACAAATAAACTTAACCAAGCTACAACATTTGATACTTAGAGATAACATACGCGATCATTGATTTAATAAATATACAATCTCTCGAATGAGTTAAAAAACTTATTATTGAACTACCATTTGTCTAAATATAATAATTTAGCTTCTGTAGCTCAATACATTTTATGTTGTTTACTCACTCGATGATAAGATGAATTTAAATGTTGATATGTATATATAATCGTGCGTCCTAATTTACTGGTAAATTAATGATATATTAAATTTTATTAATTCACCTCTTGATAATTTTAATAATTTATATTAATGTTTTAAGACCATTTTATAAAAACAATTATTTATTCTTTATTTTATTGTAAAATAATTAAATTATTTAGAGTAGATATTTCTTGTAGCATTTAAAAATAAACAAAGCTAGCTATAATAATATCATTATATTATAATCTAGTAATTAATCTCGTGTGTAATACTTCACATCCAACAACCAATATATCGTCACCCGAGAATGCAAGGGTTCTATCTCCAAAAGTGTTAAATTTTTGATATTTGGTGTAACCGTATATTTAGAATGTACGTGTTACCTGTGGTGAAGTTGAGACTACTGCATAGAGACTTAAAGAGAACACAATCTCTAGTTGTCAACTAGTAACATTGGTTTTATACACATGGTCGAACTTCAATGCTCTTTTACACAAAAGTGGAAAATTGGCCATAAAACACTTGCATTCTCAGGTGACGATATATCCTAACACATTACCATTATATCAATGGTAAATAAAAATATTTAAATATATTGAGAGCCCATTTCGGTGGTTGTTTAGTCTAACGCGCTACTCTCGCAGTAGACTAGATTGCTGATGATTGGGAGATTGAGGTTCGAATCTCAGTCAAATGTTCTAAGGGTAATATTTCAAAATGTTTCTCCACTCTTCCTACACGTAAATACGGGTACACTTCCTCTACATATATCCTTCCTCATCCCTAAGACCATTAGCATAATTAGTACATAAGCGTATAACCCGAATGGGTAGTAAGGCATGGTGCTAAGATATATATATATAAAGTCTTAAATTATGTTGATTTGCTAAGAAAAATTTAAAAATAAAGATTGCATTAGTTAGCTAGAATGCTCACATCAGGACCCGATGTTCGTTGGTTCAAGCCCAGCTGAGGCTGACGGATTTTCCTCTAGCGATAAAAATGCGTAGCACAACTTCTTTGGAGGAGATGTAAGCCCCCCGTTCTCATGTCGTTTGTGCCATGTAAAAGAGCCCTGGGAGTTATGTGAAAATACCTTTTCGGCAAAATTGATTGTCTCTTTCTCGCTGACTCATATAAATTCTCGTGTACAGCCGGTTCAGAAAGTGCACATTAAATACTTCAAATAAATAAATAAAAGCTAGCCAGAATTAATGTTGTGACAATTATCTTCAGAATAATACCTACCTGAGTCAAGGATACATACATATCTTGGTCATTAAAACGCAAATGGAAACTTTAGTGAAATTTAAAAAGTGATAAAATCAATAAAAATAAAACCCTATTCAAAATAGTTGATACATTTAAAGGTGTATCCTCCTTTTAACTTCCTCATCTACACTAATATTATAAAGAGGAAAGATTTGATTTTTTGTTTTTTTGTTTGTAATGGATAAACTCAAAAACTACTCGACCGATTTTAAAAATTCTTTCACCAATATAAAGCTACATTAATCAGCGAGTAGAATAGGCTATATTTTATTTTGAAAATTAATTTATTACTCATAAAAATGTCGATAGTTTTACACAAGGTATAAACAATTGCCGAAAAATATGCTTTCTCCACGTGCGCTGCAAAAAATATTGGTATTACATAAAAAAAATACTATACATATTGAACGTTCTTACTAATGTGAACAAAAAAATCCGTGATACAATATATGTAATTATTAAAGTTATGTTACAATAAACGTTTATTGTTGAAATTAGTCAACTAAAACAAGGATGCGAACAAAAAGTGATTATATCCTTATCATGATATGAATCCTTATCCAAATCAATTATTTAATCATTTAGGCTGCTTACGTAGGATTAAATTACTTTTTAAATTATTTAAATCGGTACATTGGTTTTAAAGTTATGAAGAGTATAACAAAATAAAAATGGTCGTGATGTCTAAACTATAATCTATAATAATAAAAGGAAGTGTTTGTTGGTTTGTGTGTGATGCCCAGCCAAATCTACGAGATGCATAGATCTGAAATTTTGAACATAGGTGGGTGGAAGGGGCTCCGAATGCACCTCGAATCCGAATTTTTAATCTTTAATTATCTTTTCAATTAGGCAATTTTTAACAAATTTTTGAAGGGTCACGGGTGACGCGGTGCGGGATTGCTAGTCTAAAGATAAAGTATTATTATGACAACGAAATTATGATGAATCTTTACGTTGTACGTTCTCCCGAGCCCAAAAAAGGGAATTTTACAATTCTGTTGGTTCACATGTCTTTCTGTTTGCTTGTCTCTAGCCATATATCTTACACTTTTTTATGGAATTTGTTCAAACTTGATATTTAGAAGTTATTTGGCTATTTATGGGGTTGAAAATTGTATTCCAAGTTTAAAACACTAAATAAGAAAGTATGTGCGATTGTGTCAAACATACATTTCAAAATCGAGTTTTATTGTTAGATGAAATATGACATAAAGAGGGAAAAACATGTGACTATTTAGTATTAATTTATTTTACAATATTTTTTGTTCATACATTTATAGCGTTGCAATCAAATTTCTTCAGCCAACAAAATTGCTACATCACATACATATTTTTTCTATTTTTCCATAACAAGTCACACTTGAATTCCACATGCCGGAGCGTTGGTATGCGTTTCAGGATTACAGATATTCCATGTTTCTTAAGAAGGGGTTTATGATTTCAAATATGGCTCACTCCAAAGTGGAAAAGAAAGGTATAAACCTGTATTTATAATTTATAGGAATAGAAACCTTACACTTTCTATTATATAATATATACATTCATAAAATGTTAAATTAACTCATTTTCAATTACGTTTCCTATTAAATGTGCCATTTATAAAATCAGAAAAAATTATTATAAACATATATAGCCAACCTTCCTTAACAGATAAAGTCATTTTTAACGGGGCCTCAAAAGGACATCCTGAGATAAATGTGATTTGTTTTAGTGAATTTGAAGCATCAGAACTGCCATTCCCATAAGAAATACAGCAAGTAAGAATATTTCTCTTCAAATAGGCGAGTCCATATTATACATATGCGAAGACTTTCTTTGAGACTAAACGACAAATTGTGTAAAAATACCAATTTTAGCTTACCGGTAGTTTCAATGTTGCCATTATCGTCTTCATAAAATCTTCTTTCTTCAACACCAACATAGCACAATTAGTTAACTTCACAAATGGAAAAACAATAATTATTAATCAAGCGCCAACTTAACATTTTATTTAGATTAGTAATTTTCTAGGGCATACACGTTTGAAATACTTTTAATAGCGTGATTTTCTTTTATAAAATTATATTACTATTTGAGCATTGCTACATTTGCTTTGATATTCAAATTGATTAATTTTATGATACGATGTAAGATTAATCCCATTGTGCAATAAAACAAAATTCTAAATGAACTATCACAATCCTCAACATCGATTTATATAGAGAAACAAAGCTCACATTTTGCATATATGATTCCTGGAATTGTAACCAATATTTCTGGTAAGCTACTGATAACATTTAAAAGTTAATTTGACTCAATTCATTGTCCAACCTCACGTTTCTTTAGTCACTCAGCTCATATTTATGTTTTTTTAAATAAATTCAAGTTCTTTATTAATTTACTTCAAAAAATTAAAGCTAATCCTGAATGCGAGATTATCATTAACTACATAAACTAAAGCGTCAATAAATGGTAATTGTTTTGGAAGCATGACTCGCCCCTCATGGCAATTCGTTTCATCATATTGCAGATTCATACCTCTCCAATGAATCACACATTGGTTTTAATCTAGATATCTTGTATGGGAATCTTGTTGTTAAAAGATATGAGAGAGATTATTATTTGAAATATCTCATCAGTGAGTATCAAAACCAACACGGATAAAATAATGTATCGCTTTGATCTATTAATATGATAGCTACGACTACGTTTACGGTGTAGCGTCTGAGCTAGGTTTGGATTTAGCGTCAAAGAGATCAACAAAACCGCTCTTAAATCTACTGCAGGCCTAAGTATACAATTTTGGGCACCTAGGGTATTATAAATTGATTATTATTATTACTAGCGTCTTACTACCCGTTCGGGTTATACGCACTTACGCTAATGTGTAATGGTAGGGTGATTGTGAGATGAAATGAAGGACCTACAGTTTAACGTGGAATCCGAACCACGGTGGAGGCCTGACATTCCCCACATTCACAAGATGTATTGTCAGAGGTGAAGGAAGGGTTTGGTAATCAGATAAATCTGTGCCGGGACCTAGGATTGAACCCCGACCGCTATAAATTGATTAAGAAATCAAGTAGTGTGCACCTCTTTGGACCTATTCGCTTCTATACGCAAAGTTTGTAAATAAGGCAATAGCTGTCTTGCTAGCACTAGTTTAGTGGTTTCAAGGTGGGGATGAAGGGGACGCGAGAAAAGGTCAGTGTTTTTGAAATTTTTATGTCAAAAATGTTTTTGTTCAAAATAAATCTAATATTGCTTCAGTTCAAATATAGAGTTTAATTTTCTTCCCATGGTAGCATTAACATTTCTTGAATATCTGTCGAAGGTGTCTTGGAATGTAATGATAACTTTTTCTCTTCATTTAAAAAGTTTGTCATTTAATGTCGCTATGCTCATGATAGATATTTAACAGCTGTTGCTATCATCATGTGAAAAGAATTATACTATGTGTTAGTACTGAAGTAAGAATTGATTTATTTTGACCAAAAATATGTTTAGCTATAAAAACTGCAAAATCTCTGGCTTTTTTTCACGTACCCTACATCCCCACCCAGTGTCTTTTATATAATAATTACTGTGCAGAACTATGAACAAAGTTTGTATCTGTCGTCTACTTAAGAGAGAATAAAGCTTTCGAGTACTTTTTCTCTACTACACACAAACAAGGCTATGCGACATTTTAACAGTACAAATAATTATTTTTCATTACTTGGCAAAAAATTATCTCGTTTTTAGACAAACGTTGTTCGATACCCTAACTTAGTTGGTTGTACGTTTGACTAGTGATTTGAGAAAGCTGAACTTGATTCCTGAAATGGCCTAAAAATTTATCACAATGTACTTTGTCATCCATTGTATGTAAAGTAGAGGTTCAAATCCGTGCTGAGTGGCGAAGGGGATGCTCTCCACACGTTAATTTAAATTAATTACTATTCTTAAGTACTCACTTATCTTTACCGCATTAGATTGTCATTAGTAACATATGTGTTAAGTGCATTAATAAAATATTAATATCTACTAATTTAGAGAGCTTTGTTTGTATAGCTTTGACAAACGTCTGGACCTTGAGGTAAAATGGGTAATGGGGCTATTCTTAGCTGAACTATTTTAACACGCAAGCCACGATAACCTGTAGATCACTCATCTACAGTAGCCCCATGGCTTATTTGGTGCTGAATGACAGCTCATAGCTGACTTCTGACGGCTTTGAAAAGTTACCAGACCAAATTATGTATCCCTATGCCGAACCATATGATCTGCCAAAATATGTGTTCAGCAGCTGTCACTTCTGACAGTCAAAATTTAGGTATATACCTAAATGTTGACTGTCAGAAGTCAGCTTTGAGCTGTCAGTCAGCACTAAAGAAGCCACGGGGTTACTGTAGCGCCACTAACAACAATGACATTGTTTTCAACCGGGAGTCAAACCAGAATTTTTAAGAGTTAGTTCCAAAGCGCTCGAAATTAAGAAGCTTGAGTGCTCTTGTAGAACACAATGATAGTTATTTAACTAATAAGTTAATTGAATTGTACTGCAACAAAAACACATCCTAAATGCATCCATATAATAATCAACTTATGACAGAGTCAGACGTGCCAACAGCTAGTCCAATTTCTGGTTAGTGACAATAGTAACTGGAAAGGTTGACTCTGACCGAACGAGCTCAAATGTTGTACTCATCCTATATTTTCAAAATCTGATTAGATGCTCCAAGTTTTTTTACATTTAACTTTCACTATTGATCCAACATCCTCTATTTAATACAAATAAAAGGGAAGAAACTTAAGTTGTATTAGTAAATGACTTTATATTTTGCAAAAATTAACTTTACTTCAAAAGATAAGATGGAATATAATGTATTTAGATTAATTATGGTCAGTACCTTTTAAAAAGTATTTTTACAGTGTATCCTTAAAATTTTGTTAGCTTAGAAGAATCTGGAATGAGAGCTAAGCAACGTAGCACCAAAGCCAAACACTTATGTCCTACCCAGAACGTATTTAAAACTTCAATGTAAACGTAGTACTTGACTTTCCCCATAAGAATATTTATTGGGTGATTAATTAAGTGGTTAAATAAAAATTCTTTAGATAAGTACATAAATGAATAGGGCCAATTAGCCGATGCTTGATAGATCAACTTCACTACTAGAGATTACAAGAAACTAATTTGACTACAACAACAGCATTATTTAAATTCCAAAATAATTAAGTAGCGTATTTATCTCCGAAGACTGGTAGAGACTTGTTGGTAACATTAACACCACGTGTTACAATGTTGCCTAGGCAAAAAACTAGTTCTTATCTACCACACAGTTTTCGTTTTTTATAGTCACATTAATTTTTATGACGAAAACTAGCTTTTGCAGGAAGCACGAATTAATTTTAATAAGTGTTCTCAAATATCTTGTGGCATGTATTTTTTATTATTTGTGGGATTTTTTTTATTAAAATGCTAATAATGTTGAAAGTAGCTTTTTGTATGTGTATCGTGTCTTACTACCCGTCTGAGTTTTCCGCATATAATCACACAAATAGTCAGGATGATGAAGAGAGAATTCAGGGGAAATCTACCACGTATGCATTGACGAAGAGTGGGAAAATATTAATAATAATTCCACTGTAGTACACCCAGCCGACATTCAAACATTTAACCATACCTATCACCTATAAACCGGAAAAGACGAGACTGGCGTCTTTGTTTGTGTGATCACCGGTGTTGTTTAGTACCAGTGTTGAAACTGTAAGTAGGTTTTTAAAATATAATTACGTTCAAGACAACGTTTGTTAGCATCTTAATCTTAGGGGTAGAGACAAGGAAGGCTGTTTTATAAGAAATGCACCCAAATTAGCGTTGAGATGCAATCATAAAACCATAGTGATAATTAATTTGACATATTTATTGTGTGCTTTCTAAATATAGTGTTAAATTACCAGTAAGTTACATACTAACTAATTTAATAATTTAACATACGCTATAACTCGGATGGGTAATAAGACACAGAGGGAAAAAATTATATAATGTATTATCACTAGATAAACACCCAGTCCTAATAGTAGTTTCTTGCTTGTAAGTGAGAAAAAACCCTCAGAGGTTTAAAAAATATTTGCCATCACCTTAGCTCACTCAGTTGTACGTCCATCTAAGGGGTTAAAGGTTTCGGGTTTGAATTCTGGCAAAGCCAAGAAATTTACCATTTATAAAATGTACGTCACCTTTCCCCCCGGATGAGAGATTGGGTGTTTTCATTGTCTTATAATTTATTTAGTATGTAATTCGTGGGATGATATAATCAAACGGTTTAGAAAGTGCACGTTTAATACCCTAAAAATAGCTTATACATAATTTTGAGCCCTATCTGGTATCCATCACAGCTCTTCTGGACATGTTGTTGACCTCTTTGATATCTCAGATGAAGAGCATTAATAACGTTAACAAAGAACTGAGCTATACACACTATTGAAATACATTTGTTTATTTTCCCTCGTTTTAAACCACTTCGTGTCACTAGATGTTAAAACAACATACTAAATCTGCAGTTCAATTTTAATAGGAAGAACTTTATCTGACTACTAAAAAAGTTTTAGATCTATTTTCAAATATTCATACGTTAGGTCATGTTGTCTTCAAATGAACCGTGGTCCGTGCACCTGGCTACAAGCCTAGGGGTAATGAGTTTGATTCCCGACTGGTACCTTGGGTATGTCACCCGAAAGAGTAACTACCCCAACGGTCACCAGGAATTGGATAATTAAGCTAAAGTTTGGTTGTGTTTCCACTAGTTCCACACCTTCAAACTCATTTTCACCGTCATCTAATATCATCGGGACATGGAAAGAACCTCTACGTTAAGGATGTACTATTAGTACAATCGGGCTTCCTTTAGGCAACAGTACATTAGTATTATTATTGTTGTAGCCCAGACGCGCAATACTATTCCCATCTTTAGCTGTCAATTTTTATATATATTATCAATACCTATAAAATAACACTAAATAAATAGTAAAGTGCTATTAATGTAATTTATTTTTAGATGAGTGTCTTCCTACCAATATCTTACTATACAACGATGAACGCTTATCAGTTTCTGACGGTTTATGTCCATACCCTTCATAAGTGATACACATTTTATTTTTTGTATGTGAACAATGGGAAAATAATAATCAAGAAATAAATATTATTATATATGTGTCTAATAAGCATCTTACTATCTGTCCAGGGTTTCCGAATACTTATATTAATGTCAATAGGGACAAGAAAGGTAGAATTCAAATAAAAATCAATTTAAAAAAAAAGCTTTGCTATAAAAACTGCAAAAATTGACCTTTTATTCCGTCTCCTATACTCCCATACGGTCCGGGTGACGTGGTAGGAGGGTTCTAGGATGTGGAAGGTGCAATGGGGCGGAGGTGGCACAATCATAGTGACCTTGAGACATTCACCTGTCCCATCCCATCGCTGACACAGGACCGAGCCTCCTTCTAGAACGGGTTCAATGATTGTCGCGGATCTAATATTTACCTGTCTCAGTGACCTCATGGTCGGAGGCATTACTTTCAATACAGGCTAGACTCCTGGGGGCAGGGAGATCGAGATTTGAATCCCGGTTGGGTGTACTGAGGGTAGTTTTTACTAAATGGTTTTCTAATTTCCCTCCATGCAAATATGATTACACTTTTTTTGAGTCCAAACTTACTCATCCTTAACTCATTAGTGTAATGAGTACATATGCGTATAACCTGAACAGGTATTAAGATGCGAAGATAAAGGAAAAAACCCATTAATATTTAATTAATCCGGACCAGTGGGAGTATGGGAAAAAGCATCAAGTCTCGTCTAGTCATGTTTGGTTTGGTTCCAATCATAGCCGTCTGCACTAAAGGTATTTTTTCTTAAATTATTTCACCACTTTACCTGCACACAGATGCGGGCACATTCCCAAACGAATCCTTACTCATCCCCACCCCATTAGTGTAAATAAACCGATTTACCAGATGGGCAGTTACAAACGGAGATGAATAAAAATAAATAAAAATCGAAGTGGCCGATTCCAGTAAGTGGTTGAAGTAAAGGCCAATACCAATTAAAAGTGTTCTGGGTTTGAGTTCAAGTGATAATTTTTTAATATTTATTTTAACAATATTTGTAATTTTATTTCAGTTGCGTCTGTCTAATGAGCTAATGTTCTAGGGTTAGATTCCTAGTGTGGCTTAGAAACATTACACCATTTTCAGTGCTGAATTAAGGACTGGGGACTGGATGTTGTTTCGGCTATAGAGCTTAGTTTATTTGTAGCTTGTGTACTTATTCAAGTATTAGCACCCTAAGAATAATTAGTTAATGCAAAATAAAAACTAGAACCAAATAATTTATAATTTCTGAAGCTCACGTTTTGATCGTGGACTTGCTGTTTAGTAGGCTAAAAGTCAGCCTTGAGACCCAGTGATTGAAACATAAACATTGAAACTTGTATCATTGTTTATTGTGTAAACGGGGTGATTGACGGATATTGTAACCAGTCTGCCTCCTTGATCTGGTCCAACCTTGCCTGCGAGCGGTTCCTTGAATGTCACCGTTACTCCAAAGTTCCCGCCTTTTTCACGCCGGCGCTGGTCGTGTTCAGCCAACTACCACCAAGCTGCACGCAGTTGTCCGACGCAGCTTGGTGGTAGTTCGTGGACTTACCACGATCATACAAACCGAAAGGGGGGAGGGATATCTCAACAGCATAGTTACAATTACCTGCTCTAAATTGATATATTACTGTATCTGTTTCCCTAGAATATTATAATTAAAATAAGTTTCTAGCTGATATTTGCACTCTACTAAAGTTAAAAAGTCCAAAGAGAAAATAACCCACTTCGGTGGCCACGTAGTCTAACGCGCTACTCTCGTGTTAGGCTAGACTGCCGAAGGTGGGGAGATAAGGGCTCGATCCCAGCCGGGTGCACTGAGGGGGGTCTTTCCAAAATGGTTTTCCAATCTCTCTCCATGCAAATGCAGGTGCATTTCATCTAATTAAAAACTTTCTAATCCTTAACACATTATAATTATTAGTAGATAGGCGTACAACACAAACGGTTAGTAAAACGCGGTGCTAAAATTTTTTATTCTATCTCTAATGAAATAAGTTCCAAGCTTTCAATTCCCAAATTTTATGTATATATATATATATATATACCTATATGTATATTTACATATATACCTATATGTATATATACATATTATACCTATATGTATATATACATATATATACCTATATGTATATACATATATATACCTATATTTAATATTAGAAAAATATATAACAAATTTGCTAGTTTCTTTAGTATGTGATTTTTTTAATTCGTTGGAATAATATGTGTCTTTTTTCAAACCAAAACGATGGAAGAATTTTCTAAGTAGTTACCGAATGGTTTGATATTTTCTTAAAACAGTTGAGTTCTTTGATAGGTACGGTTAGTTAGGAAAAAATCTGATTCGAATTATTGAAAAAAAAGTTTTCCTTAGCCTCCCCAAATACTAGCCACAGTAAGTTTAAAAATATCAGCTTCATTTTTGTATTTGCAAAATATGGTACCCACACAGATAGGCCCGCAGAAAAAGAGGGTAGGCTCTCTGATCTTGTTTTCCAGTGACTGGGAGGTTAATTAAGGTTCAAATAAAATCCGGGTGTGCTGAAAGTATTATTCCATAAATAATTTCTCATTCTTCCTCCGAGCAATTGTGGATACACTTGATCTAAATTCCATCTTACTCAATCCTACCTCTTTATTGTAAATAGGTTTATAGCCAAGACAAATAGCAAGGATAAAATATCTAATTGTGTAAATAAGCTTACAAATAAAAAATAATAATTTTTAGGCTAGACGTGGAATTAGAAATAAAACATAAAAATCTGAGTCAACAACAAGAATCATATTTAAGTAAACAAATTAAATAAGAATTACTAATTGTATGTTGGCTTATCTTGTGAGACAAGACAAGTGTCGTGCTTGTTTAGGCAAATACAATTCAAATAACTTCAAAAGGACAGATGTGTTAGAGCATGAATAGTTTAACTGGTCAGCTAATTGTCATGCACAGTGCATCGTCGAGGGGCTGTTTGCTTAACAGATACTTCCAAACATAAACTTGAATGCAAAGTGAGAGAGAAAAAAACTAAACAAAAACATTGGAACGGTATGACTGCTTCTTCAATTAACATCACTTGGTTATTTCTTTAATCAATCTTAAATAAGTTGAGAATCAGCTTTCTCAGCCACTCATTAATAAGAGAATAGCTTGGCACAGAGCATTAGTGCTCAACCCAAGGATAAGCAGATTATTTATTAGGGGTAGGCAAAAATAATTGATTAACGGCTTTTATTTTGTTTTGCTCCTGGTTATTATTTTAAACATAATATAAATCCCAAAATTTTCAAAAGTTATAGTTAATAGTATGTTTTATGTATTTTCATTCAAATTTGAGTGTTGTATTATTATTCATTTTCCATCTTATTTTTTTATGACTAAGCTTCAAACACATTTTATCTAAGGACATGTTTTTCTTTATGCACTACATATTACTACCAGTCTTGGCTATACACATATTTACACTTGTGGAGTAGGGATTAAGAAGGTAACAATTTAGAAGAAATGCATCTACATTTAATTGACATATGTTTGTAAACTTTTTTACTGAGGTGAAATAAATTTAGTATTTTATTTTAGGCTGACTTGAAGAAAATAAATTAAGCGTGAAGAAATGGTTTAGTATAAATTAGCAAACTTCCTTCTTAAGTTAAGTGATTAGTTTTAAAACGCTATTAAACTAAGGAAAATGTTTTAAATTATGTACTTATTTAAACAAATTAAACTCTTGAGATAGTTGTTTACAAATTAAGGGTGCGAAACCGTAAAATGGTTTAAAAAACCTTGTCTGGAGGGGGTAAGTTGTAAAGTTAAACTATTTGGCTAATTGAGAACTCTAAACAACCTTAGAAAAACCCCAGTCTGTCTAATACTGGAAAGCCTGATCAGAAGATACTGAGATTTAGACTTCGTGTTTATCGATGCGGAAAAGTTTAAAATTGCTTGACTAGCTAACGAACAACTCTCAAATTTGTTTTCTCTACGTCTCACTACCCTTTCGATTATACGCATGTACTGTATATTAACTACCCTAATCGGCTAGAAATGAGGAAAGTAGAATTTAGGAAAAATATAACCAAATTTGGGTTTACGAAGGGGGGGAAACAATTTAGTTTAAAAAAAAAGCTCAGTGTATCCAGCCAGGATTAGAAACCTGACCTCCCCATAACCGGAAAACTGGACTAAATTTCCGCGGGCCACTTATGTGAGCCCCAACTTATTTAATATACATAATATGTCGTCACTTTCTTCTGTTTCCTGTTGTTACTGTTGTTCTTTATCCGCTCGTACCCACCATGTCAATTAGCATACTTCAAGACGTGATCATAATAAATACAGCTTAAAATAGTCTGATAGAGCGCCCACCACTTCTGCCAGGCCCTACAGTTGGTGTTATGTCATTTGTCCACGCCAAGAATGGAGCGTAAATATTTATTATCGATTAATTGTTAGCACACATTTGTATTATTCCTTTTTATTAGTGTGTTTACCGGCAACGGTTGCCGCATAGATTACGACAGGGATGACCTTTTAAGGTGTTTAGTGCGACCCCTTTTTTTCTCTCTCAAACTGTCAATTATGTCTCTCCATTGTTTGTAAAGTATACATGCTCAACCTCAAATTTTATTCTTACAACATAATAAAATGAAGTGTTTTACTAACTGTTAAAATGTTTGGTTTGTAGAACTCAATTCTTGAGTTATTTTCAATAAGATTTTATAATCCTTATTATATACTGATTATTTTAAGTATATCTACATTAACAATACATATTACCTATAGTTGCATTTAAAAATGAACCAAGATCCATAGAGTAAAAGTTGAGAAAAAGCGAAAAACAGTTTATGTCAAATATTTTATAATATATACTTTCTTTTAAAAAAAAAGTCTTCTTCTGTGAGTACATGTTGATTATGTATTTTTTTAAATACATGTCAAATGGTAGGACACAATCGCACAGACTTTCTCATATTGTAAACTAGCTCTTATATACTAATATGTGCGGCGATTTCGTAAGTGCAGCAACGAACTTGGGAGCTTCTAGTGGCCAGTGGTGTGTCGTGGAATGTTGTCAGAGTAAGTGGAGTTAGTTTAAACTGTACCTGTGAATTGTTCTCATAGCCCAGTTTAAAACCCATTGGTCGGGTATCGACGAGCATTCATTCCCACGTGAAATTGATCAAATTGAGATTTAAGGTGTGAGGACATGTCACAATTACGGTTTTAACAAGCTCTGCTTACCCTGTTAACATTACACGACACGCCACTACCAATGCCATAGAGTAAGATTAAGTAAGTAACAATACACTTAGAAAAAATCTCTATGGCGTGATCCCATACGCAAGCTATACTGACTGAGAGGCCACCGCCATTAGTGATTATAATGACAACATTTGTGGATAGAGGGTGTCGTATGGTCAGTATAACGAAGTAGTTAGTCTCAATTTTCTATACCTTAGCTGCTACTTATTTTCTAAAGTAGCTTCTCATCTGTCCTCATGAGGCTGAGTTTGACCCCATTCCAGACAAACAGATACATTCTGGGAGTGCTGGGAATCGAACCCAGGACTTCTGCAAATGTAGCCAGTTATTCTGACCACGATACCACAGCCAGAAGTACCAGAAGTATCTAACAATGTTACTAAAAGAAATAATAATCAAGGAAACCACTACTACAATGTAAGGAAAGGTGTTATTCTGTTTACTGGCAACGCGCCTGTCATGATATTCTGCGTGTGATAGAAAATATCCAGAGGATAAAGGTTACGCAAAAATTGAAAGGAAATAACTATTGCGATTCTACAAGGAACACTCAAGTATTATATTAAAGACTTAGCACTTATTATTCTATGAAATAATACATAATTAATACGATAAGGATATTCACATTACGTTGGTGTTTTAGTATAAATAATAATCTTGAACTCTTACATTACTGTAACTCTACTAATTTACTATCTTTATAAAGTGAAAACTCTTACTCTATAAACATTTTGTTATTGATAATGACGTGATATGCTTGAGGGAATTATATTAGTTTATCTAGTTCCACTAAGATCTTTAATAAAAGGTTGAATTGTGAATGGACCATAAGAGAACTTTAATTGACAAGTGCAAGGTAACATGAAGGTCTTCAATGCTAAAACCCTGAACTATAAATAATTTGCTTATGACACTCTTAATAGGTAAAGTAAACATTTACAGTAAAGAGATTATTTAAATATTTTACTATGGTAATTTTAAGTATATAACTCAAGTCTGAATATAAAACTTAAGTGTCCTGAATAGAAATTATTATTAAGAAAATCTGTCCTGGCTTTAACATTTCAGTATAATTTATAAATAATGGTAGCTTTTCCGAATATACCTGAAGGAACACTTGGAAAAGCATTGTAAGAGTTAAATGTATATGTATTGTATCCATGTCAGTTAAAGTACCTAGCATTAAAACAAATATAATTTATGAAATAGGTTTTTACACCAGGAAGGAAATGTCCGTGTCGGACATAAAACAAAGCATGGAGATGTCAACAGTAACCTTATCAGGCCCTACTAGAACAACATTTTATATTAAAAATCTGGAAAAAATTAATATTAAAGCTGATTTTGACAAAGTAAATTCTTAGCCTATGAGAAATATTTCAAAAAAGGCATGGGCAAAATTTCTTTAGCTATACTTCCTTATATATTTAGAAGAAAGGTAAACAAATTTTAAAAAACCTCCCTAAGAACCCCCCCCTCCTCAAAAAAAATCAAAGAACAAAATTTCCAAGTACGAGCATTAGAAACTGATACCCAAAGAAGATCATTTGGATTGGAGGTTTGAAAAAAATATTTAAAAATGGATGCTCCCTTTATGGTTTTCATGCACTTTATAGGACTCAAGATTCTGAAGAGATTTTGTCACACGTAAGGAATTCAGCATTAGCACTCGACAAAATTGTAAGAAATTCAAGGGAGAGTGAAATTAAAGGTTTGTATAATAGAATTGAAACAAATAATATCCCACATTTTGAAGATCTTATTTCCAAAGAAGAAATTATGAAACTGTGGATGGATACAAGCTGTATAGAAGAGAGGACAGAACTTTCCTAAACTGAAGAGAAGTAAGAACCTTCCTGGCATTAAGATTAAGGCATCTATATTCGTTTCACTGGGTGGTTCAGTCACTTTTTAGATACTTAGAGGTCTCGACTAAATCATCAATTTGGCATAGGGTTTTAAATCATAGTTTTTACATCCATTGTTTAAAACCTAAATTGTTTAAGTATAAACAAACGAAATTTAAGTTTTATTTTTTTTAAATCCAATTTCCAAGTAAAACTATACTAAAAAAATGTTTAAAAGTGTTGCATAAAAGGTTTCACCATTTAAAAAATCTAATATAATTAAATAGTTTTGTTAAAATATACCATTAAGACTGCTTAAAATGTACTGTAAAATTATTATACACTTTTAATGTCAAATATTTATTTGTGTATTTAGTCATTTTACTCTTCTGTGAACCCAATCACTTTGCTGATTTGTGAGCTTAATTGCTTTACTCACGTGTAAGATAAACTAATTTACTTAATTGTGATAGCAATAATTTTTACCAATTTGTGAACTTTATTTCTCTAAACATTTTTTTTACATCTATTACTGTTTCCAACCTTTGGCCTGGTTCAATTTTTAGCTGTCGTAGCTTTCTAAATATATGTGATCTTAATTTATGTGTGATTGTAATAACTATACTAAATTATTTTGAACATAATCGCTTTATTAATTTATGATATTATTTACTTTACTGAAAAATTTGTAACCCTACTCATTTTACTTGTTTGTGAGGTTATTCAGATTAGTCATTTATGAGCTTAATTACAAAATCATTAGCGAATTTTTGTAATCTATGTATATTTTTGATATTAAAATGATCGATGTACAAATTCAAATTAAATGCTACGGTACACTGCATTTACTTTTTCTCTCTTTAATCTTAAAACAGAGACATTTACTAAACTATTATTAGCACTGCGCCTTACTACCCGTTCGTGCTATACTCACGCTAATGTGTAATGATAGGGTGATTGTATGTAATTGAGGACCTACAATTTAACGTAGAATCCGAACCACGGTGGTATTCCACACATTCACAAGTTGTGATTAATACACGTCTTATCAGAGGTGAGCATTTACTAAATCTTGTCAAATTTGTGATATAAAATATACAAACTGTTTCAGAAACATTCCACCAAGAGAAAAACAATCAATTTCATATTTCTCAGTACCACTTAAAAATGTAATATATATTTACTTATAGTTTAGAGAATATTGGTTTTATAAAAAAAGAATTTTTTTAAATTTTTTAACATTACTACAACTTTACAATGATACGTTATTTCGTATTTCATGAAGTTGTTTATATAGATCAAAATTGGAAATTTATGCATATTTAAAGTGTCCTCAAAGTCATTTTCATGGAAAAACAAGAGTTCCCATTTTGTTTATGATTTTAAGCAATACCTTGACACAAAATTTAGTAAAAACTGTTAAAGCAGATATTTTGAAACTCTTTTTTATATATTTTGTCTCTTCAGTAAACAACCCCTGGTTTTAGGGTTAGTTATTTAATTCCGAAAACCACTGGGGTAAGGGGGGCTTATGAAAACCCTAGATACTAAATTTTAACATAAACGGTAGAATGGTTTCGGCTTTAGTCCAAGATACAGATAGGTGGGCAGACAGGGAGACGGCAACTTAAAAACAACTTTTTCAGCTTTGAGGAAGGGGGGCGGGGGAGGGTCATGAATCGTCGACATTCATCAAAATCTCAAGTTCAATTTTTGATGATCACAATACTTCTCTCTTAGAGGGGTCGAGAAGAAGGTAAATATTTATATTTGAATCGAAAGGAAAAAAAAGTAAATTTAGAAACATTTCACTCTTCTATAGGTTAGTAATAAAACATTAATTAATATTTAGGTAATTACCTCTTTATAATTTTGGCAAAATGTACTGTGCAGTGTACATGAAGTGTGTAGCCTTATGAGGAATCAATGAAGTGACATGTGATATTCCAATGTAAAAATGTTTCTTAATCCTGGTTTAAGGTTTAAATTTCACCGAATACCGAAATGGTGGGTTTTCCTTCTTCTCTTCACGCTAATTCTTGTAAAAGCATGCAAACTATCCTCCTTCTAACTAGCTCTTGTGCTGATCCATTAACAATTTTTCATTGTTTTAAAATTACATAAACTAGGAAATTTTCTTATATAAACAACATTTAAAATCAGGGATATGAGATATAAAACATTATCAAATTATTGAGAGCTTATATATATATATATATATATATATATATATATATATGTGTGTGTGTGTGTGTGTGTGTGTGTGATAGAGAGAGAGTGTATTAATATAGCTAAAATTAGGTAAATATTTTAATATTCAGTTGAAAATTGTGGGACTTGAGCAAGCTGTAGGATTCTGGAAAAAAACTAATTTTACAAATATCACTCTCGAGTACCGGGCTAAAATAAAAGTTTTTCTTTAAATTTGACTCATTATTCTAAAAATCACAGTTCATCCTTCTGGAAAACGTGACGTCAAAGCCACACATATTTATGACTGGACTTTGACTCAAGCCATAGACGGTGGCGTCGGCCAATCAGACCTCTCGCTACATCCCTTAACCCCTCCCCAATAACTATATCTTCACCTGATACATGAACAAGGAAGGACATGACGAACACACAAAAAAAACTCCTTTATGATAAAGTGATATTTTTTCCCCCTAGCGTTTTCTGTGACACGCATATTAAAGTCCATGATGAGAGCCAATGAAGATTCTGGTCATTTAAATGATAATTTATGTAAATATGTTTTTTATGTTTGTGTCATCAGGCATATGCAGTATTACAAATATAATAAACATGACTGCAAGATTTATTAATGTGTACTATGTACGTACAGTACATTACATATACAGTGTCATTCAGATATTCAGGTGAAAAATATACAGGTGTTTGGGGGTGACAAGAAAAGTATTTTCACACAGTAAGCTTGGGGTCAGCGACACCAAATGACAGCGCTACGAGTCGTCAAAGTTGGTGCTGTATGCCCCTTGGGGGTAGACAACTAATCACTCTTCAGCATATAGCAAGTTGAGATTGGTGTAAATAATGGCTAAGCAGGTATTAAATTTCCTGACATCAGGTATCCATAAGGAATTGCTGATTCTTTCAAATAAATATTATTGTTGACCCTGACAAGGGCCGATATTGAGAGTGCAGAGACATCTCGACTGAGTAAGTGGATTGAACAGCCAGCAATGCAATGCCACTCTGCTAAGCTGGCACCATTTCATGTGTCAGGGAAGAGAGTGGTGGGTGTTCCTGTGTTTGTTTGTCTGGCATGATGCATGAGCTGACTACCCCTTAGGGGGATACAGTGCCAGCTTTGACGTCTCTTAGCACCACCATTTGGCGCCGCTGATCCCAAGTTCATTACGTGAGTCACCTCCTATATACTGTATATTTTATAGCTCTGAATAGCCTTGTATATATATTTTTTTAGAAGTAATTGGATACTTGCGTGTAATCTTAACAGGTAGTAAGATGTGGTGCTACAACAAAAATGGATATAGCGGTTGAAATTGTGATATAGCCTTCACACATTTAGAAACAAAAGTTAAAAAATAATTCTGAATGATTGAGAAATACTCGTCATTGGCTTTGTTGATATACACCTTGTTCACAGTGAACACTTGTAGTCTTACCTTGACTCAGCTAAATTATAACTCTATTATATAATATGCACTCTACTCTAGTATAAACAAAGTAAGTTAAGTGTGCTACTCCTTAGGATCAACGAAGTGTACATTGCTGACAAATTCTACACTCTAAACATTTTATAAACTCACGTGATTAAATTAAGTTTTATTTAACCCATTTAAAATTTCATTAATTTAGTTAACAACACAGAAACAAAATTTTGGACAAAATTAGACCAGGATTGGCCCTGTCGAGTGCAAGTCTAAAACTTATTTTGTGGCATGGTGGGAGGGAGTGTAAAACGCATGGCATGGCTTCACAACCGATCAAAGTATCCTTCTGCACCAACAATAACAGATGGATCACGAAAACCGTAGATGGCGCTAGCTACTAGACAGGTATTTCGGAAAAAATCATACGTTTGTAAATATCAGTTTTCTCGAGAAAAAGTGCAATTCTTATGTTAATATTTTCAACACCCCATCTAAGATAATGTATCTGTGTTTATTAATTGTTACATTTTCTAATATTTTTTGTTATGAAGCTGGCATATTTATATTGAAAAATGTCAATTTTATTGATATTTGATCGCTGTTAAGCTATAAAGGGGGTGTTTAAATAAAAAGTATAGCTTAATCAACATTCTTCTATTCTTGAACAAACCATTTTCGAAAAGAAAATTGCAAAACAATAAAAATTATTTATTAAATAACCGTTTGTTCCCATGGCTTTTAAGTAACGGACAGCTTATTCTATGAGCTAGCCGCAAGGCATGAGGCGATAGATATCGCCGTGCAAGGTAGTCCAACCGCTAGACAGTACTGTACGGCGAATCAGCTAAGTCTCACCTCCAAGGAAACTTCACCCCACAGCAATCAAAGGATTATTTTTTAGTGTTGTGCTGAGTAATATGTTTTTAGTAGCGCGTATTACTACCCGTTTGTTTTATACGCCTATGTAATAGTCACGGTAGTGTTTTATGGATGAGAAAGGCTGAGTTTATAGAGAGTGAACCTGTATTTGCGTGAAGGGGGAGTGGAAAATCATTGAATAAAAAACACTCTCAGTGCAGTACACCAGAAAGGGACTCGAAACCCAATCTCCCCGTCATTGACAGGCTAGTCTATTGCAAGAGTGACGCCATATTATACCATACCGAAGTGAGTAGTGAGGATTAGTACTAATATTATCTAAGTGTCCTATCAGCGATCAGAAGGGTGGCTTCTATTAAATTCATGCACATTATCATAGACTGAGAATTAGACATTCCAAGAATAAAGCCACCTCGCAGTTTATCCAGCCAAGATTCGATCCTTGACCTTCCCACTACCAACAATCCGATCTATTTAGGTTATATTTTACATTAGGCACCATGACCACCATTTATAGATCAGTACTGTACTATAATGGTTCCATCACAACTTTATAAAATTACAATCTTCTTCGTATTTACTGTTGGTTTCCAACGCACATTAAAATTACATGAGGGGTGAATGCAGAAGTTACCCGCCTCGGTGGCGTAGTTGGCTAACGCGCTAGTCGTGTTGAGCTCGACTGCTGAGGATTGGGAGATCAAGGTTCGAATCTCGGTCGGGTGAACTGGGGTGGTTTTTCCTAAATGGTTTTCCACTCTCCCTCCATGCAAATGTGAGTTCACTTCCTCTAATTCAACATTCCCAATTCCTAATCCATTAGAGCAATTAGTACTTAAAGCGTATAACCCGAACGGGTAGTAAGACGCGGTGCTAAATAATATTATTATTATTAATGCAGAAGTTAAAAATACACTAATCTTTTTAATATTAACTCAAGTACAGTTAAATTTTCTTAGGGAAAACCATAATGTAATCTTACATATGGAAAAGCTATTAGATCTACTTTTATGTATTCATGATCTACCTCAGTACCCTAGTTAGCTAACACGCTAGTTTCGTGTTGAGCTAGACTGACAAGGATGGGGAGTTTGAGGTTATAATCTCGCTAGGGTGATCTGAGGGTAGTTTTTCCTAAATTATTTTACACACTTCCTCAATGCAAATGCGGGCTCACTTCCTCTATATTCAACCATCCCAATTCCTAATCAATTAGCGTAATTAGTACTTAAGCGTATAAACCAAACGGGTAATAAGATTCGGTGCAAAGTATTATTATTATTATTTATGTATTTATACCTCAAGTCATGTGATCTTCAGCTGTCACTTTTGATAGCACTAATAATAAATTAAAATGTTATCAATGTGGACAACAAAAAAACATAGGTTTTTATTTTTCTAAAAAGACATTTCTACCAAAATTATACTATAGTTTTCCAACTATAGATCTATTTATAATTTTTATTAACATGTTTCTATTTATATTTAGCTAGGTGCACTTATGGTCACGTTGTCTAATGAGTCAGCCTTGCATTATAATAGTTTGCTGGTGGTGGTAAGGTCAAGGTTCAAACCACGGCCTGATACACTGTGGGTGGTTTTACCACACTCTCTTCTTTGACTGCTTATCCTGTACACAGATTACCTCATCACTATCCTTTAGATTAGGGGGTTGATTTTTTTTTAGCACCACGTCTTACTATTAGTTTGGGCTATACGCTTATGTACTAGCTTCTCTAATGTGTTAATAATTAAGAAGGCTATATTTATAGGAAGTGTACCCGCATTTGCGTGGAAGGACATTGGAAAAACCGCCCTTAGTACACCTGACCGATATTTGATCCTCGATCCCCCAGTCATCGGCAATATAGTCTACTGTGGGAATAGTGCCTCAGACCATGCTGCTACCAAAGTGGGTAATTAATTGTTTAGGACAGCAGGGGGTGATCCAGATATTTTCATATGGGGGTGGGGGGTCATAGCTATAAATAACACAGTTACTTACAATGTTTTATTTCTGTTTAAAGCCATTTAATATTTTCTCACTCTTATTTGATCTAATGTATGTTTTAAGCCATGGTCACCCTCCCCAATTGCTTAAAATCAGATAGTTTTTATAAAATATTTGTAGTGGCCTTCCTTCGACCATTTTTTGAAAAATGATTCACTCTAGAAGCTATGAGTAGTCTTCGCGTTGATTTACAAAAAAATTGCTTCTTTTATAAACCATTTAAATGTTCCCCACCTAATTTTTTTTAAATTTGAATGCCCGTCGAAACTATTTAGAATGATCCTCACCTTATTTTTTTACAATAATTAGATACCTCTATAAGATAATCTTTGAAGTTGTCTTCCACCGACAAAATTTTGAAAATCAAATTATTTCGGAAATTAGATTATTTAGGGTGGTTCTCGCCTGAAAATTATTCAAAATTGCATGCATCTAGAAGATATTTGGTGTTGTCTTCCCTTGACTTTTTCTGTGAGTTAGATGCCTCTAGTCTAGTAGTTACTTGAAGCCGTCGTCTGCGTCAAATTTTGTATAGTAGAATGCATCTAGAAATCATTTAGAGTTTGATTTAAGGGCATCTTTCAGCTTCATATTCGATAATATCAGAGGATATGAAATATACCTAGGGGTGAATTTATTCCAGAGAGGGGTAAATTATTTCCAGGGGGCCCAGTCCCCCACAGTTCCGCCACTCCTGCTGTCCACACATACTCTATATTCGGTATTCGTGGATGAACTGCTCTCAGGCGATTATTAGTCTTCTTTGAGGTGTAGTAGTCTACCGTCTCTCTGAGGAACAAGGTTCGTTACTCGCTAAGCACGATAAATATTCGTATATGACAACGAATATTTTTTCAACACGTGTGAGTCATCTCGAGCATTGAATAAACGTGGACGAATAACGCACATGTGGATCCGGTTTTAGAGGTGTCAGCGCTTAAAAATATATTTTAAAATATATTATTTATCTGTGTTGTATTTTCTTTCTGAAATTTAAACTTTAATTTTGTTTTTTGTATTAATTTTCTAACTTTCACAGGGGGATCCTCTGACACTTTGACCCCACCCCCTTTCCCCTGAATCCGCGTCTGTTTAGGAGAGTATTGTGAAAGTACAGTTTCGACTTTAGGGGAAGTGTATCCAAATTTGCGTGGAGGAATAGTTAATTCAGGAAAAAATATCCTCAGTATATCTGGTTTGTAAGCAAATATCTCAAAGCCCATGTGTTAAACGTGTTGATGGTAAATATATAAAAATAATAATAGCCCTAGCTAAAGAAGTAGACATGAAAATTACAACTCTAGTTATATTAGGTATTTACCTACCTTTTATCATCTTCAAATGGCTGACGTAAACAAAGAATCGCTTCCTTCGCCGGTACATCCATTTCACTTACACCTCCCATTAAGTCAAAGTCTCCTTTATGGAATAATTTTTTCCGAGAAAAAAAACATGATTACGTAATTTATTCGTAAAATTGGCGCAGTTGCCAAGAAAACCCGCGCAAACACACATCTACACTACCACTTGAGACGAATCACGAGCGACGTATGTTGGAACTTCACCTCCAACTTTCAGAACACGATCAGACATTTTCCTTAAGATATATTTTTTTTTATCCTTCTTCAAGAAAAAAATAAAATAAGAGTCTGTACCCCATTGCAATATTTTTTCCCACGACGAGAAAAGTTGGCGCCACCTCTTGCGGTCCATGAGGTAGATCCAAGGGTGTCAAGAGATTTATTTTCTACTCCTGTCCTGTCGTGTCTTTGCCTACGCCGACGTTCTTATGTACTTAGCTCATAGAAGTTGAGAGGTGGGTGTGATAAACAAATTAGAGCTCATTCGACACCTTAGCTCAGTAGGTAGCGTGTCTGTATACTGATCTAAGAGTCCCGGGCTCAATTCCTCGCATGACAAAAAAAATCTATCATTGGTGAAATAATTGTGGGTTTACCCTTTTACAGTTATGAATCAACGGCCACCCACTTCGGTGGCTGCATGGTCCAACGCGCTACTCTCGTGTTAGATTAGACTGCCGAAGGCGTGTTAATTGGGGTTCGATCTCGGTCAGGTGCACTTAGGTGTTTTTTTTCCTAAATGGTTTTCTACTCTCCTTCCACGCAAATGCAGGTGCACGTACGCTCAAATAAACCTTACTAATCCTTAAAACATTAATATAACTAGTACTTAGGCGTATAACTCGAACGGTTAGTAAGACGAGTTGCTTAAAAAATATTGTCGGTGGCTGGGTGCTGAGTCTGTTCTAGATTTAAGTTAAAGTTAAGGGGTGGGGATAAGAGGTATGAAGAGGAATTCAGGGGCGCAATGCTAAGAGAGATTTTAGGGACGCTAGCTTTTAGAAGCAACCAGAAAAATATGAATGGGACTATTTAAATTTATCGCATTGAGGATGTTATACGTAGTACTAATTTTTTCAACCAGCTCTTTATCTCCAAAATTCTGCACATACTGTGATTTTTCTATTGAACTATTGTTTATATACATGATCTAGAAGCTTCTGGCAACATTTCTAGCCAAAAATAAAATTAGGCCCCTTCTAGATTCTTTTGAAAAATAGTTGTATGATAATGTTGGAAGTAGATAATCAGTTCGTGTTTGCTTGTGACATAAGAGTTTTTATTCACACTTTCAAACCGATGAGGTTTGTTGTGCTATAAAATTATTTTTGATTCTTTTATTCAAATTGTCACCTATATTTATATATAAAATAAATAATACAACCCTCTACATTTAAAGTGGAGGTTTCTTAACAATAAAATGGCATGCTAGCATGAGGTATAAGTGGAGGCGGGAGGTAAATGGGGCGCAATGTTTGAAGCCATAGGGGAATGGGAAGAGGGTGCAACCAAACTAAGTTCCGCCCCTGAACTTAACCATCCACACAACTAAACATGTGAAATAAAAAATTGTCCCTTTAATTTCTTACTGAAAATTGTCTAACTATTCAAACGGAATGAACGCAAGCTATACATCCCACGTTTTAAAGCTTACACTTAAGTTTAGTTTATCCAAAAAGAACGTCTACACCAAAATCATAAAATGACTTTTAGCAAAGCATTTACATCAATTCCATTTATATTCTCACACTCAACTTATCGTCCACAATGGTTGATGGTTGAATTCTTCACTAACGTTGGGGTTCCTGGTCTGATTTAGTTCAGATATTTTAATACTTCAATTTTATAGTCATGGCCCCTTCTCCTGAGATTCAATGAGATGTAAATTTACCTCAAAAATATAATGGAACATTTTTATATTAAATATTTACCGGAAAATGTTTATATCTATCTACCCACAGCACGAATCTCGTCAAGTTTGATGACCTACGCTATAACACATGGATGACAAAGGCTTAACATGAGGAGTAGGAATCAAGCGGGTTTTAGAAGAAGTGCACCCACATCCATGAAAAGTAGGAATATAAAAACTAGAGCTATAGACTGCATTTAGGAAAATACACCAACCTTCCTCTCAGGGTTTCTAACTGATATTATTATCATAGCCTACTTATACTGCAATATTTATGCCTTAGACCACGGGAACACCCGTAAAATGAGAAGATCCCTATAAAAGGGCAAATGATATAAATACATTTGGTTAATTGGCAAGCTTGTTAATTTATCACAGCATGGTCTATTTTTGTTTAGTTTTAATTATGAACACTAAAGCCTTGAAAATACAGTTGTTTCACAATTACAAGGACATTCTACGCAACCCATTTTTTTGGGCGACTGTAGTGTCACGATACCGAGTTATTTCAAACAATATTAAAACGTAATTTATCACCTAAACATATGTTGATATAATGTATCTTACCAAGTCATATTGTCATAGTTAGAAAATGTCAACAAGAGGTCATTGTGTGGACCTTAGAGTTTTAAAAAGGTCAATGTGTGTATTTTACACATGTATAGAATACATTCTCGTAATTTTTGGTTTAAAGTAATTAGGGCTATACTCTAAAAATTCTAAATGTTAAGGAATTGATATATTTTAGACTACACATCAAGATATAAGTATTTTCTGTCGCGGGCGTTTATCGATAGCTGACCTGTTATAGCGTTAGCCAACTTAGTTTGCCGTGTTATCGACAGCAGTAAAGCATGTAGAAAAAGGGCATTCATCTCGTCTTGTCTGGTTTTCTGAGTAGGCTGGGAATGAGTCTTGGCTTGGGGTTCTGAGCTAACTGTTTTTACTAAATGGTTCTTCCACTCTACTTCCACAGTAAATATAGGTGTATTTACTCTAGATTACACCTTCTTCATCCTCGCTCCTTTATTGTAAATATACAAACAGTCCGAAGATAAAGTACTCTCAACTTAGCTGGTGTGTATTGAAAGAAAGAGAGAGCGAGGGTGTGTGTAGCGGGCGAGAGGAAAGCGACAATAGACCCTCAGCATTCTGGGACATTCAAGTGGTTGTAACCGCCCCTTCTTCCCTCAGTGGGTTACCAAATCCTACTTCTCCTGACGAGTGATAAGGACCACTTGTTTGGAGATTCTTTCAGAATGGGTGGATGTACTGGATCACCCCCACCCAATCACGTGTCCACCCCTGTCCCCCCCTTTCCACCAAGATATATATTTCTTTAAAGCTGTCTTATAAATACATATTGTTAGGCATTCAGCATGTTTGAGCTATAGGTCTATGAGTTCCTGATTATAGGTGCCAATAAATCACCCACATACTGCCTGATACATAATATACATTTTTAATTAACGACATATATTTGAGAACAATACCCTAAATGCATGCATAAGAGGTAAATCAACCGAGTTATTGAGGGCGAATGGATGTCACCGCGAGTTGAAGCAGAAAATTTGTTGCCAAAAGGTAAAATTTTCAATTGGGTAATTTTAATCATAAAATAATTTATCAGACATATTTTTGTTAAATATTTTACTCGGTAGCATCTTGTCCACACTAACATACATATGACTATCCTTGATGTTAAGTTGGAAATAATTAATGACCACAACAACAGTTCACAGAAATAACTATTTAGAACTAAAATTTAGTAAAGGTTTTATTCAGTTATATAAATAAATATAAATACGTTACTATTATCATAATTTAATCAACAGTAAAAAATACACGCAATATTGGTCAACCAGGCTTAGGGTCAACCTCATCTGTTTTGTTGGTGAGTGGGTAAATAAGGGTTTGAATCCCGGACTGGTGTACTGAGGGAATTTTTTTAGGTATGCTTTTCAATTTCTACCCACGCAAATGTGGATAGGTTTCCTCTACATCATTAGTTTAGTTATATCAATATTTTTGTAATACGTGGTACATACATAAAATACAAATTTAAATTGTATGATTTTTTTAAATGTTAACACAATAATCTACTGCGCAATGTACAAATTTAGTTGATTCCGCTAAGACAGACTTAACATAGTTAAATCATATCTATTCTTTTTGTCATCTTGCTTTTCAAGGTGGGAATGTAGTGGACATTAGATAAGGTGTTTATACAAGTTTTATAGCATTTTATAACATTATTTTGGTTAAAATAAATCCAATATTGCTTCAGTACAAATATAAAGTTTAATTTTCCTCACATGGTTATATCAACATTTCTTGAATATCTGTCAAGGGTATCCTAGAATTTAGTGACTATTTTTTTATTCATTTAAAAAGTTTCTCATCTAATGCCACTATGCTCATGACAGATATTCTACAACTGTTGATATCACCATGTGAAGAAAATTAAACTTTTATGTTTTTACTGAAGCAATATCTTATTTATCCTGTCCCAAAAAAAGTTTTGCTACAAAAATTACTAAAATACTTCCCTTTCCTCGAATTCCACTTCCGATAGCTAGTTTTTTAGCGTTAAATCTCACCTACATAAAGAATGTTATTGCATAATTAAGATCAATTTCATATTAATTCGCGTGAAACAAATTTGGCCTAAACACCACTCCAAACGTGTAGATAATTCACACTGGTAGCTTCAATGTGGTGAATGAATGGAATGTAACCCATTGTTTGTAGTTGACACCGGAAGCTCTGCTGTCCCGGAAACGGCTATTTATAAAAAACAGCGTAAGGTGTCACAAGTGTTCATGAATGACCACTACCCTCCCCCTTGAAGACATTCCGTGAGTTCTTGTATGGGTTTTTTTTAGAAGAGGGTTGTCGGGGTTATACCTGTCCCGGCAGGTTGGCGGCGCTTCGGGCTGTTGATGAAGTCTTCTGCGCAAAGCCGACCCTAACAATGACCTCAAACACTTTCTCCCCTTATTCCTCCCATTTCTCACCTGTATCCGTGTTTCACCAGGCCCACGAGATAATACTCAATGGAAAAGTTGTTTTTTCCAAAGAAGAAAAAAAATGCCCCAAAGAAGACAATACCTCTGCCCCCATAGACATTTGCGGCCTACCGATGTTGTCTTTTATTTTATATTTTATCCAAAGGAAATGGTAAGGAGGTCTTGTTATAATTATTATTATTAGCACCACGTCTTACTACCCGTTCGGGTTATACGCATTTATGATAAAGTGTAATGGTATGGTGTTTGTGAGATGAAATGGAGGACCTACAGTTTAACGTAGGATCCGAACCACGGTGGAGACCTGGCAATCCACACATTCACAAGATGTCTTGTCAGAGGTGAAGGAAGTGTTTGGCAATCAGATAATTCTGTGTCGGGACTGAGGATTGAATCCCAGACCTCCAACACAGTGGTCTGACAAATTACTCCTAGACCGCCAGGTCACCAAGTTCTTGTTCCATTCATACATTTACAGGTCCTTGTATCCATGACCTTCACCCATCAATTTTACATTCGGTGTCTACTGATCTAAGGGTCTGGGTTTAGTTCCCTGTTTCACCTAAAATCTGTATTATTGGTGAAATTGGAGCTTCCCTTTTCACAATGATGAACTAACGAGATACTTGGTGTTGTGTCTGTTTCAGAATTAGTTTAGTTTGTAAGTCGTGATTTTATTGAATCATTCCGTTCAGAAAGTGCAAGTTTAATACCCCTAAGACATAACAGCTTTAATCGAAATACTGCTTTCATTTAACGCAAGTGCATATTCCATCACGGAATTATCTGATTCAACAGCGAGGGAGGGACCGATATGAGTTTCAGAGTGTCACTCGTCTGTAATGGATAGATTATATCATATATAACTAAAATACAGAGTGTAGCGTAACACGTGGGACTCACTTCAATGGTGGACAAGAGACCCAAAAACATTGAAATAAGTTTACATAATCATGTGGCATTATACGACGCGTCGTAGACCCATGTGCCAAGTGTGCCACGCACAGAGGCCCCAACCCTCCAGGCAAATAAATCACTTTGACTTGTCATATTTATCGTGTGCTAATATATTTTAATTCAATATTTTTATGCTTTTTTTTGTAAACTGTATCCCAAACTGATATAGAAATTCACTAATTGAAGGACGCTGGTAGTCTGTATTACATGGAGTCCAACAATCAGTGCTTAAAAATTAACGCAACCCTTGCTTTTGGCAAATAGGAAATACTACATATCTGTAGATATGTATGAAGAGGGCAACGTTTGATTTTGACAGAAAAATAAACATTGATTTACTATTTACAATAATTTCTGAGGTAAAATGATAAAATTATTAATATTGAAGAACTAACTAAATGCGACGTGAGATAAACGCAAAATAAGTTTTTTATAATAAAATACTTTTTACAATACTAGTACTATTACTATTTTATTTACATATGGTGGACTACATCAAATGTAATAATTAAACTGAAATAGTCAATAATTATGTAATGTCCAGTATTATTATATTCTTAGCTATTAATTTACAGTACTATAATCCACTCAGAATATAATATACTATATAGTTTAATAGTTAATATAATATCAATAATTAATATGTTGATAACAAAACTTACGGTACACACCATAATTGCTTAACGTTTGCAAAAATAGTTTGTCTCTAAATAAAATTATCCATGTATTATAGTATTGTATTGGATTGTATATACATAGAGAATGGGGATAACATACCAGGAGTAACTATGACTTTTTCAGGAGCAAATGGATAATCACTGTGATCGTCATGAATTTCTTCCAGGTACTTTAGATCTACTTCTAATATGTAGCTCAGAGGGCTATCATCAGCAACTGAAATTATGTTGAGCTCTGCTATTTCAGTCTTGTTCAACCACCTAAAATCACTCTGAGGAAGGCCATCAGACATACCAGTCCCGTATAAATGATTACAATCCCAGTATGTGGTGTACTTCACCTGCTTTTCAGGGTTAAAATGCATAATATCGGATTTGTTTGCTTCCGAATGTCTATTAGAAATCATAGACACCCCAACACGTATCCCCTTTTCAATGAATACATGCATTTCAATGTCAATTAGTAGCTCAAACTCAACCTTGGTCATCTTTAAAAAATGCCACCCATGCTAGTCCAGGGCTTGTGAAAAAATATTGACAGTCTAATTTATAGTACTCAAAACATAAAGAGTGAAAGTATTCTAAGACGTCTGCTAAAAGTAGAACATCACTTAAAACGTAAAGATTTTGATAATCTTCCATAGTATTCATTTCAAAGTTTTCCCACACAGTTTTAGCATGAGCGTAGTCATATTTTAAAATATGTTCTTGTTGTATCTGATTATAGAATGCGGATTTTGGTGGTAGTTAACTATCTTTCAGTTTACTGCCATAATCCATGTAGTCGTAAGTGAACACACCTTTTCGTAGTAGAAGATCTACTTTATCAAAAGGGATATTTTCATGGATTATTTTAAATTAAGTTTTCCCAACATGCAACAAATTTCAACCAAATTTTCAAGAGATGTGCTCAAAAACTGGAACGAGTCAATAAATTGCAAATATCCCAGACTGAATGAGATTTACTTCTCCATATTGTTTGGAATACATTATACTCTCCTGTCTGTAAACTTCCCAATTTTCTGCATGATAATGCGGGTGTCATAACTTTTTAAATTGTGTAAAATGACGGGTATGCTCTTGGTATATTGAAACTGAATACTGCACTTACTATGAGATGCATCCCGATAAGCCCCACTGAGATGACAGTGGTCACGGACGCGGTCTTGACCCAACTTATTCTTGCAGATACTACATACGCTAGTCGAAATAAATTCATTTTCTTGTTCAGGGGTGATGCGCATAGGGACAACAATTTTCTTCATCTCAATGGTCATGATTTCTTCTTCAACGAGCTTATGAAGAAAAGTATCCGCAACATTTTCACCACTATAAACAACAGGGGGCTTCACACATTTACCTTTGGAATCTACTAATACATATGCAAATCCTGATGGGGTATGCTTCGTCATTTTTGTAGTTGATCTGTGATTGGGGCTAGGGGCACACCATGATATTTTAATATTAAAACACTCAAAATCCGTATAGATCACATACGAAATTTTAATATATGTTTATATCTAGAAAATCTCAATATGTTATTCTCTTCTTCGGGCATCTGTATTTTCTGAGCATCTAAATCAGCATACCGCTCACTATGCTTATCCCCGAGATCTTCTTTAGAAAATCTATGCAAGCAATATTTGCAATAGTATGCTTCACCATAGTGTCTGGTCAGTGAGCCTAGCAATCTGCTGAAGTTCTTAATAAGACAATAATGTCCCCCATCCACATTTGAAAGAAACAACATATACACGTGATTTTCACGACTAGCCTTTGTTATCCTTAAAGGAAATATTTCCCCTGGGTAGCCATACACATTAATAAATACGTTATTTTGTTTTTCAAACTTAGCTATTTGTGGTATTTCCACAGGATATTCAATACCATCCATATTTAGTTTACCTTCCAGTGATATATATTTACTCCCTCGACCAGCGTTCTTGTCAGCTAGGTATAGAAATGCTAGCACAGACCAAAGAAAATATTTACTGTCAACATTTCTTATATTAATTAGAGCATGTTTATTTCTCAACTCTTCTGGTAATGGGATATAGCTGGAAGCAGCCAAAGAAATATATTTAGCTAGTTTATGCTTTAAGTATTTCACACGATCCTCAGACCAACCACTTACCTTGTGGTTGAAAGAAGAAGCTGCTTCAATCATTGTAATAATACGTATTATTCGCGCCGCTCTTTGGGCATCAATTGTAAACACTACGTGATCACTCATCCCGCATTGGGTGTCGATTGAAACACTGCGGATTAATTCCCTGATATAATGCTGTGATAATTTATAGGTTGTATATAGCTACGTGATCAAGCGCCTATTATCACTGTACGGAAAAGATACCGTTTAATCAGATGTATATAGCTCCGTGTTCGAGCACTAATTAAATCGGTATATTAAAATAATTAAAGAAAGAGAAATGTTGATGGCTTTTATTTCACACACGGTTTATTTAAATTACACCTGTAAATTACTTGTACATATTTCAATAAAATGTTTTATATCACTGCACACTTGTAATATTGATGTGATTTATATTATAATGTGTTAGACTGAATTGTGCGTGAGCGTGATCTCGGTGTAGATGTTTGGATCCCGGAGATGCTTTCAACATACGCACAATGGTTTATATATAACGTACCTCTTGCCTTTCTCTCCCCTTTTCAACAGTGTAAAATCCAACAAATAAAAAGAGTCTTGGCGACAGGTTTTGTAAAGGCTAGTTTCTTATTGGTATAGAGAAATGGCGTATTCTGCCAAATACTATGAAGCTGTTCTGTTTAACAAGAATTGACGCAGTTATTCTTTTAACAAGAAAGATGGTATAAAAATATATATTAGGGGTGAAATCCTTTTCACATTGTTCCTGAGAAGCGCGTGTTTTTCATGGACAAATCTTAAAAGGATACTCTACAGATATTACTTTAAAGAAAAATTACCTTCATCCATGACTTTTTACATAATTTAGATTAATCCAAATC
The DNA here is from genome assembly GCA_902141385.1 of Timema californicum. Classification (NCBI taxonomy): domain Eukaryota; kingdom Metazoa; phylum Arthropoda; class Insecta; order Phasmatodea; family Timematidae; genus Timema; species Timema californicum. The sequence goes on from CABFOW010000227.1 coordinate 58,870, forward strand.
AATATAATTACATCATGTAAGTGCCTGTACCCCCAATCTGTGAGTTTAATGCGTCAGGACTTAGAGTGACGATACACTCACTGCGACAGTAAGGAGTGATTGTTTCCCCTCCCTCCCCTCCATCACGAGAGTACTTTAGACAGGCGGATGTATACCATTTTAGATTAGCCATTACACTAAGTTTTTGGGCAAGCGTTTCTTCTAACTTCCTTTTAATTTCGTTAATAAAGACTAAAAATAGCGAGTCTTTCGAGGGGGAGCTCTTGATGATTTTGACTGTACCATTAAAAGCTTCAGAAAAATTACAGGGGTCGTAATCTTATTCGACATCTTGATTCTCAATATATTCCTGTTCTCTTGACTTTGAAACGTTGGCAACATTCCCCAGTGATGTTGCTCCTTTTTTCAGTACAGTTCTTTAGCTTGTGTCGTAATAGACTATCCCACCAGGAAAATATTTTTCTTCATTTAAATGACACAACTTCGCAGTGAGGAGGATCAATGCTAAAACCTACAAAATAATATTCCGCCATTGATCAATGTTATTCGTATGATAAAAGTGACCCGCCTGTTCTATTAGAAGGATCAATGTGGGAAAAAGTGACCCAACTCCACAGTGAGGAAGATCAATGATAACACTCGAAAGAAATGTCAATCTCCAAAATAACATTTCCCGACCCACCACCGACTCACTTTGAGAATTCTTAGTATTATTCGCATGGGAGAAAATAACCCACTTTAATAGTAAGGAGGGTGAAAGATAAAACTTGAAAGAAATGTCAATCTCCAAAATAACATTTCCCGACCCACCACCGACTCACTTTGAGAATTCTTAGTATTATTCGCATGGGAGAAAATAACCCACTTTAATAGTAAGGAGGGTGAAAGATAAAACTTGAAAGAAATGTCAAATACCCGAAATAATATTTCCTGATCCACCACTGATCAATGCTATTCTTATGGGAGAAAGTGACACACCTCCCCAGTTAAGAGAAATAATGTGGGAGAAAGTGACCCAACTTCACAATGTGATGGATCAATGTTAACCTTATGGGAGAAAGTGGCCCAGAACTGTCATTTCAACCAATACTTATGATGTATATGTAAGATTCATAATCATTCAATGGGATACTAACTTCTAGGAGCCCCAAGTTCCGCTTGGCACAGGGCCCCCAAAATTGTTAATCTGGGCCTGACACGACGCCTACATGCTTGCATTCAGGCTTTCTATAATGTTAAACAGCTCCCCATTACTCAATTAAAAACATGACGATATCTCAGAAACAAGGTCAAACGGACACATGTTTATATACACTTTTTTCAATGTTTTTCTGTCTCCTGTCCAACGCTGAAATGTTACCCACATGTTACGGTACACCTTGTATATTTTTAATTTATTGTTTTTAATGTGTACTTTATGAACCTACTGGTTAAATCAGCACACGAATTGTAAACTAAATTAAATTTAAAATATACACAACAACCAGTACCCCAGATGTTAATTCATCGCTGTGAAAAGGGAAACCCCAACTTCATTTCACTAATGATAATTTTTTCGACCAAACCGGTGATTGAACCTGCGACACCTGAGTTTTTTTAATATTTAATCATATTCAAATGACTACCTGTGTACAGTAAAATAGTCGTACTAAATGATGACTAGGGACCGGATTTTGCCCTAAATGCCTTTTTATTTCTATGCTTTGAAAAGTAGAATTTTGAGGTATAAGTTTATTTTCGATGATTGCGAAGATAGTGTGATAACTTTTATAGTGCATTTATAAATGGTGTTTAGTGCCTATTTTACAAATAGGAGCCTTAAAGTGCCTTTTTTCTATATACCTCTTCCTCACACCCTCTTTTTTTCTTTCTAAATACTTGCCTTCCTCCCACCCTCTCGCTCCTTAGGTCACCACGTGGATACTCATGATAGATATGAATCACCTATGTGTCCAGTGGTCTGATAGGTTCAGACTGGTCAGACTNCTTCTTAGGTCAGTCCACGTGGATACTCATGATAGGTAGGAAAAAGCCATGTGTCCAGCGGTTTGATAGGTTCAAACTGGCCAGAATGTCGACAAAGATTTTCTTCTGGCACACAGCAGTGTCAGTTCTTTCAGTGGTGGTGTATATTACGCTGTTGTTAGGTGTGCATATCTGTTAATTAATATTTCTTTGTATTGAACTCAGTGTAAATTATAGAACTAACTAGAACTGTAGAAAATGCCCAAAGAGAAATCGTTTAAAAGTGTGTTATTCAAATAGTGGATTGGTGGTTATAGGAATTTCACAACGGGTGGCAAAATAATTTTTTGTCAGGCATGTTCTAAAGAGGTCAGCTACCTTTTCAAAAGGGGAAAGAAAATGATTAATTTTGAAAGTCAAGGTTGTTGTTAAATATTTTGACTACAGTTTAAAAGTAGACCATGATTATTTGCTATCGTTCAAACTAGGTTTCATTTTTTATTGAAGGATTTCAACAAGGTGTAAATATTTACTAAAGCGTAGCATAAATATCTTACAAAAAAAATCTTAATTCTCTTGTTAGATGATGCTTTGTTAATTCGTAGGATTCACATATATTATTGGATGAAAATTTCCATATATCATATTTAGGTAAAATTCGAGAAGAAATATCACCTAGAGCAACACAAAAATACTGCAATACATATGCAGAATTTCAGAAAGAAAACAAGATCAAAACCATTTTTTCCTAAAGTTAATGATGCAGATAAAACCCAAGAGCAATTTTTTACCGACTTATGCTCTGCGATGGTAGCTGCAAGTATTCCTTGGAATAAACTGGATAAGCCAGATGTCAATGCTTTTCTCAACAAATATACCAACATGAAGATATCAGATGAATCAACTTTGAGGAAACACTACTTGCATTAAACTTATTTATCCGGAAGTTTTTACAATAGCAGTTTTTATTTTTGATATTAAAAATATTAACTAAATGGTATTGATTTAAACTATTTAAAATAAATATTCTTTTTATTTAGTTTAAGACTGTTGAAAAGATCCGAAAAGATATTGGAGAATCATACTTCTGGGCTGCTGTTGATGAAACCACTGGCATATGTAAAAATAAATTTTGGAAATTTTCCTTGAGCAATCACAATATTAGAGGCGAGGAATTTGCCTCGTCTGCGAAGATAATGCGGGGAATAGAAGAAAACCTGAATCAGGCTTCTGGCTCATTTGGCACAGCCATCGTGGAGAAATTTAACAGAGTATTTCAGTGAAACACTGGTTGGAAAGTGATGGTAAGTATTGCAGACATCTTGGAAGGACAAACTACATCACTCCCAGAAGTCAAGTCTGGTTCAGCAGAGATAGCTTGTCTGAAGTTTTGCCCGATGACTTCATATGAAGTCGAGAGAAGTTTCTCACAGTATAATAAATATTTTGTCAGACAACGGAACAAAATTTTCACTTGAAAATCTAGAGAAGTATTTGGTAATTAACTCTAATAGCAATTAATTTATGTTTATGGAAAGTGTATGCTGCATTTTAAGAATTAATAATAAAAAAAATTGAGTGTTTTGGTGCCTTTTTTACTTTATAATGCCTATTTTTGAAATTTGTAGTGCCTATTTACCTGCCTTTTCTAGAATTTTTAGTGCTTATAAATCTGTCCCCTAATGATGACATATTTAATGTTAGACTATTGAAAATTATGGCATAAATATATTAGCATGTTGAGCAGTTTTACTCAACTTTGGTTTAAATTATTTTAAAAAAATATTTAAAATAAATAGTCAGGAAGGGTTGCGTAGCGTAGGTCAGCAGGGTTTTTGAAACTGTTTCTATAAATATATTTCTCATCACTCGTTAGGCACTCATTGGTCAGATATCAATTAAAATAAATTTTAAAGTGAGGTATGCAGAGGAGAGACAATGAATAGTTGGCAAAATGTGGACAAAGTTGTGCAGAACATATCACAGGTACAGATTTACAAGATTTGTTTGTATTGGCCACATTTCATGACAAGTTTCTGATACATACTTATATAATAAAACGTTGTGATATATAATGTAACTGATTACAAACCAAGCAAAAGAAAAATTAAAACCAAAGGAGGCAATTAAATATTTTTTTATGTTAGCCAAGTTGTTGAAATACTAACATTTAATACATTACACACGAACATTTTACCAACATCTACACAACATAATATTGCTTTGAAAATAGAAGATTGTAAGAAGTTTAAATTGATAGTAAAAGTTTTTGCTCCAACCAATCTATCAAAGCCACTGTGGTAATGTTTGTGCCATCCGATTCCATTTCATAAAAAACGTCTGAAACATAAGAACATAGTTAGAGTCTATCTGAAGAGTGAACTGTTGTTTCACAAAATTTCTTTCGATAAAATGGGGGTGAAGGGTACCAAAATATCCCTGTGTGATAATAAACGTAACATTTTTAGGTATGTTTAAAATAATTTAAAAGTGAAATTATTTCATTTTCAATAACGTTTCACAAAATGTCGTTATTCTGAGATAAATACTAATTGTTAGAATTATAAACATATAATGCCAGGCCTCCACCATGGTTCGGATTCCACGTTAAACTGTTGGTCCTTCATTTCATCTCACAATCACCCTACCATTACACATTAGCGTAAATGCGTATAACCCGAACGGGTAGTAAAACGCGGTTCTAATAATAATAATAATAATAATAATAATAATAATAATAATAACATATACTTCCTCAAACAAACAGTCATACTTTATTTAACAAGGTCACGAAAGACAATTCCAAGCCGGTAATGTAGAAACGGTTAAAAGGAAAAAAAAGGGCCAAAAATTGTAAAAGTGTTAAAAAATATACCTAAGTAAAAAGAGCAATAAGACTAAAATGGCAAAATTGGCAAAAATGTTCAAAATGACCGAAATATTAAAAATGTCAAGAAAGAGCACACTTGAATTTTTTTTTGTAAGAATGGCCAAAAGGATAAAAATGCTAGAATGAGCAAAAAGTAAATCATAAAAAATAATTAAAGAGGAAGAGGTTTAAAGGGTTAAAATAAATAAAAAAGTGTAAAGATTAAAAAGCCACTAAAGGGTTTAAAATAAAAAAGAATTAAAAGATTAACAGGGTAAAAAGCATAACCGGAGTATAAAGGGTAAAAATGGCAGTAAGGGTATAAAATATATTTCTTTACAGTAAAGAGATTAAAAAGTTTAAAAAGCTGTAATTACAATGGGGGAGAAATGAGTAAAATGGGTAAAAAGGATAAACGGGATAAAAAAAGTGATAAAATACTTTTGATTGAATTTAACTACAATCCTTTAACAACCAATTATTTTTTCCATTACATTTATCTTTATTTTTTACTATCACCAACAGGCAAGAGTTTAAAGTATTGTGTATGGAGAAGTTATAACTTAATATTTACAAGAAGTACCAATTTTTAAAATTTATTCAGATTATATCTCTATTTTGACAATGCATATGAAATAAAGTGAACTAAGCAAAATACAATATAAAATAAATAAAATTATAAAATTATAAAATTATATGGAAAAAAAGAACAAATAAAAGTAAAAACACTAATACATATTTACACACACTTCAAATTTTCAATGGTCTTATTGGATCTTCTACAATAAGGGGTAGTTCTATCATTTTATTTATTTTATATTATATTTTGGCATTGTTTATTATTTAGCCTACTTTCGAATTTGTATTCCAATTTAAAATAATAAAAGATTAATATTCAAACTACATTTAAGATATGGTTACTTTTCTCTAAAAATAACAAAGATTCTTTATAGATTCCCCGTAGGAAGAATTGGCACACCAGCTAGTAGAGAAATAAATATTATACAGCATTGACTGACTTGTCAAATGTTCAATCTTGTCTATACAAAGCAAAAAGTCCTTGAAGGTGATCATGTCATCGCTATTTCCATATCGGCGGGCCAATAATTTGATACTGTTATTCGTGAGACTGTAGCCCAACGAGGCGAGGGTTGCACCAAGCTCAGAGGAGTTGATTGACCCTGAACCGCGCTTATCACGAGCCTGGAACATATCCTGTGAAAAAATATACACTCTTGGGAATAATATATTTGATTAATAATTGCGGCTACATGTTTACAGTTCTCTACTGACACAAACGTATGCTCCACCAGAATGTATTTAAACAATTATTTTTTATCTAAAACATGCTCTGCCTTAAGCAATGAGTGGTAAACGACACTGATCTAAGGACGAATCCTAAACATCTCAGTGATAAGGCATTTATTACGCTAATCCAAGAGTCCCGGGCTCGATTCCTGTGTCCAGATGTCATTTTTTTAAACTAAATAGGCCTATTAATGTATGGCTTTATTATGTTACTAAGCGCTAAGCTTTCAATAGACCTGATTGATGTGGAGGTCAAGGTTTAACACTCGATAGGATATACCTGGTGGCACTTAAGGTGGGATGAAAGGGGACGCGATAAAAATACAGTGTTTTGCAGTTTTTATGGAGAGACTTTTTTTGGTCAAAATAAATCAAATATTGCTCCATTACAAACATATAATTTAATTTTCTTCACATTATAATATCAACAGTTGTTGAAAATCTGTCATGAGCATGGTGGCATTAGATTAGGAATGTTTTAAATGAAAAGAAAAAGTTGTCATTAAATTCCAGAACACCCTTGATAAATATTCAAGAGATTTTAAGGTCACCATGAGAAGAAAATTAAACTCTATGTTTGTACTAGAGCAATATTTTATTCATTTTGGAATAAAAAAGGTTTTGGCATAAGAACTGCAAAAACTCTGGCCTTTTCTCGCCTCCCCTTCCATCCTACCTTAATCACATGTGATTTATTAGTGTGGTTTTCTCACCCTCCTCTCCACTTTAATGTGGGTTCACTTATTCTAAACTATTATGGATTTGTTCTAACCTTCAAATGATGCAGGTAAGCCCACAAGGATTTGAACTCTTCGAAATCCATCCTTCCACGTCCTTTTAAAATCATAATGGAGATCATGATTTGGCTCACCTCTTTCGGGAAACCTAGGTGACGTGCTTGTGATGAGCAATGAAAACTATTAATGATGAAGAAATACCAATACCAAATACAACTTAATAGTAATAGACAAAATACAGATAAAGATTTTTTTTTAGTGTGGAGGCTTTATCTGGGGTGTCTTGTGATAAAGTCCCCAACATAAGTCCATTTTTAGCATTGGATCACCTACTCCCGTAGCCGCGTGGTCTAAGACTACTCTTGCAAAAGACTGGCTGCTGATGATGGGAAGATTGGAGTTTGATCCCGGTTGTGTACACTGAGATTCCCCCCCCCCATGTGGTTTTCCACTCTACCTTCACGAAAATGCGAGTACACTTCCTCTAAATCCTACCTTCCTCATCCCTGACACAGAGTAATTAGTGCATAGGCGTATAACCCGAACGAGTAGTAATATGTAGTACTTAGGAAAACAAAAATTGATCACTTTTAAAGAAAGTTAAAACTTTATAAAACATAATTTAGGCTGTAGACGTTAGGAATGTTATATGACTACAGTAAGTTTACGAGCCTAGACATTGACGAAGAATGTTAATTTACATTACTAAACATATTTAGGGGGAGGGGATTGACTTTACCTAAATCTCTCCCTTCCTCTCATTATTGCTGTGGAGAGTAAGAAATAAAACGAAAAGATTAAAGTCGAAACAGATCAACATGTTTTATTATTTCTCTACTACATTGTGATAAATATGACTTTGGGCTGTAGTCTTTGCATAAATAACTCACAGTTGGTTAAAAAGTGAAGTTGGAGGTGGTTGCACAAACAATAAATCAGTGGTTTTATCAGAGATCAGATGTAAGTTGATCTCCAATCAGTATCTCTAAACTCATTTTCAGTTGCACCATTAACCATTAGGACGTAATTACACGCTTCAAGGGTCAAATAATCAAAGTCGACACTCTATTGATAGACTGGCCTGCTGATGACAGGAGATTGAGGTTTGAATCCCGTTCGGGTCTACTGAGGGTGCTTTTTCCTAAAATGGTTCCCCACACTCCCTCCACGCAAGTGTTTAGGTGGATTACCTCTAAATTGCTACCTTCCTCATCCCTACCCCATTAGAGTAGTTATCAAATATACGTACAGCCTGAACAAGTAGTAAGACGCAGTGATACAAAAAAAAGGACTTGATTGTCGATATCTGGTCAAGTTAGCAAGCCAATTCTCCCCCATCAACTGTTTGATTCTCCGATCAACTTGTTTCTGGGAAACATAAGCTTTAAATTTTAGTAACTGAATTAGTTTTGGCATCCTTATTTAAGTAATTAATAAAAATAAACCATTGGCTTTATGTATTTATTTTGAGTGTGATTTATTTTTAAATATAATAGTGTCTAATTTAGTTATTTTTCACCCCCTCTCCCCACTTGTCCCACATTGTTACAATTTTGTGAACCCCCCTTCTAATATTACGTTTCAATATTATGTACCCCTCTCTTTAAATAGTATTTTTAATTTTAGAGCTTATAAGACGCTTTTATTGAAATGTGTTCGTACGTGTTCGCCAATCTCGACGATTGAATTCGATGAGTTGATAGTTGTTTGTTTATACGTGCGCACAGTCGAGTTTATTAGCACAGAAGGCTGCCGAATAGAACGGGACTCTACTTAGGATCAAAACTTTATGTTAGGATATTTAACCTGTCGTAGACCTAAGAAATGAATACTACTAATAATAATAATAATACTTAGCTACGCGTCTTACTACCCATTCGTGATATACGCTTAAATACTAATTACGCTTGTTGGTTAGGAATTAGAAAGGTTGATTATAGATGAATTGAACCCACATTTGCGTGGATATGAAGTGGAAAACCAGTTAGGTGAAGCCATCCCTAGTTCACCCGAGTGAGATACGAACCTTGATATACCCGTCCTCGGCAGTCTAGCTCAACACGAAACTAGTTAGTGCATTAGCTAACTACGCCACCGAGATGGGTGATCTAAGAAATGGACCAAAACCTATTAATTAAGCGTGAAATAATAAAAAAAAAGTAAAAATTAAGTTTTGTGATGTTTGTTTAATAAGCCTATTACTCTTGATTTCAAAATAAATACGCTTGGTTGTAATGTGATGTCGAGCATTTTTTGAT
>CABFOW010000227.1:68161-84166 GCA_902141385.1 Timema californicum
CTGAGAATATGTGTTCTTAGTTTATGGACAGCCCCTATGTACAAAAGTTATAGAGAATGGGTGAGATTTGAAGCAGCTACAGGAAATAAATTAGCTTTTCTTTAACCAAAGAGATAAAAAATTTGAGATAAAATTTAGACTGATTCTCTGTTATTGTGTATGTTTATTAATATCCATATAAAATTGTTAAAAACACTAAATATGTATTCATTTAGGTAATTTTCCACAGTCAGATTTTGCAAACACAGCACTATTTACAGTGTTGCCATATTTGTTTAACTTGACTATTTGGTCAAATATATGTTCAAGCTACCAGAGATTTTTATCCTTAATTAATCGCAAACCAACATTTTCTTGATCTAGGATCAAGCTGATTGGCAAACCGGTGATTGAAGAATCAATATGATGTTTGTGCAAACCAGCTCTGGGCAGTGATTGAGTGCTGGTTTAGTTTGATTACATTTTTTCTGTCCAACCTGAGATTACCCCTAAGCCGTCACTTACACTATGACGTCATTTCTTGGTCAAACCACCGCTCACCATGAGTTTACCCACCTTAAGGCGCAAGCTTCTCTTAGCAAAAATAAATGCAAACTAAAGTGAAAGTAAGTTTCCGTGTGCGAGTAAAATAGGCCAATAGCAAATAGTCCGAACGTTTAGTTCCGTTGGTATCGTTTACATTTACTGAGATAGGGGTCCTGGGTTCAATTCTTAGCATGGCAGAACAATTATTTATCATTGGTTAAATGTAGGTTTCCCCGCTCACAGTGATGAATTAACGGGCAGAGGTTGAATGTTGTGTCAGTTCTAGATTTAATAAAGCTTATAATTCGTGTGCTCGTCGGCTCAGAAACTACACCTTAAATAACCGAATAAATATATTTTATTTAACAAATATCCTAATTTAATTCTCCCTTCTAAACTGATCTTGGCGTGCTTGCACTTGGCCTAGTCAAGGTTCGAAGAAAGCTCTAGATGGGTCCCAACGTCACAAATATACAGTTCTTAATCTTCAAATATCTTGTGTTCTGACCATAAAACTTTGATATTTAGATTATTTCACGAAACGCATGGCTCTGTCACTCTATTATTAATCCTTAAAAATAGTTTAGTTAACCATGTAAAATTACAAACTAAATTCTGACCATTTAATAAAAAAATGTTTCTCAATTATAAAAACAAAAAACAAAGAGTGACCAAGAAACATACTAAAATCTGTGACTCAGTTTTATTGAGGAGCATACTTATATTAATTTCTAATAAAATTTGTTAGTAACAACATAAATGATTTTAAAAATCTAATTTAAGACTCTTGGTGGCCAATTAATAAACAATTTGTAGCCCTCTCATTTAAATTCCATAACACTCAGCCTCGCTCTTGCATACTGTCCCAAAAACTGAGCTTTGTGGGACACCAAAGCTATTTGATATGTTGGTAATTAAATCAGTTGTTTACTTTTTTAATAGGGATGTATTGGTTTGGCTCACCTTCAGTTATACAGTAATATAGGACCTTGAGGAGACCTTTCATGTCAACGAACATGTCTTCACCAGCAGTCATCTTGAAGTACTCCAAAACTTTCTCAGTGACCTCTTCTTTCTATGAAGATAATTTCTTTTTAAATTTAGTCCCTCGTTCTGCAATCAGCTTAGCTTCCTATAGTATGAGAGTAGAATTATAAATGGGTATTTTCAATAATCAGCGTCAGCCTTGAAAAATGAATCTAACAAGCCAGAAACAAACCTGTATCTAGATCATTGCTAGATCTGTTAACCACTCACCTAAGAATGCATGGGAAATTCATTTTTTAGCTGGGAATAACGTTTAAAACACGGGTTAATAGGAATTAAACTAGGGGTTAGAATGAGAAGGGGGATTGAGAGGAATTACACTGCAATCATCATAAAAAGAGGCCAGGAAAACTATAGTAAGACACTAATGTAGAAACATACTACCAGGACACCCGATTGAGATTATAGCACTGACCTCTGGTAACTGGTAATCAAACTAAACAATTTGACGTTTAGTCCGTGTACCCACTGATGCTGGTGAATGGTATGATGGTTTCCTATAGCTACCATCAGTATTATTTCAATTAGAGAATTTAGTGAACTGTCCACCTATAACCATCGGCTGAGGAATTAAGCTGGAAAGTATTACTGCAACCTGATTTGGTGGTGGCATGGTCTATAGCAGTGGTCGATACCTACAGCCCGCGGACTGGCTCCAGCTCACCGACTGATTTTATGTGGCCAGCAAAAGGTTTACTACCGAACAAACAATTGTGTTCATAAAATTAGGCTTAGAACTAATTACGATACGAGAAATATTAAGTTGAAATAGCTTGCTATATATATTTTTACAACCCGTTTCACCAATTTTTTTTTAGACCAATACGGCCCATGATATAAAAAATGTGGTCGACTCCTGGTCTAAGACGCCACTCTCAAGATTGTCTGGCTGGACTACCAATGACCAAAGGTGTTAAAAAAAAGTTGTATGTACCGAAGGAGGTTTTCCTAAATGTTTTCCCATAATTCCTCCACACGAATACTGTTAGATTAACTATAAATCTTACCTCACTACCCCAATAGTGTATAGTATTTAGTTAAATTTTTTATGGGTAGCTGATCATAATGTCTTCTAAGATATCACGAATATTTGAGGAAGCTGTTGTATTACAGTTTAATGACACACACAAAATTAGACGTAAATGTGACTTCAGTTTTTTTTACATTTAATGTTGAACAAATATCTATGCTACCTCTATTTATACTACATTTAAATTACATCACCTTTGATCGACAGGGCTTCGAGGACAAGTAGGCATAGATGCCACAGGCTACGCTGAGCCCTACAACCCCTGCCACTTTCTTGGGGTGGGCGCACAGGTAGCAGGTGAGGTGTCTCAATAAGGAACTGAAAAGAAAGGAAGGGGCGTGTTACTTATTTGGGGGTGTTAGGAGTGGGCATTTTGTGGACTCTAAAGATTTGGTTTTTGTAGTCGTTTATATTTTGATTTTTTTCGTCTACTTCAGAAATATTCAAATTTTCCATCATAGCGAGAAGGTTTTTTTCCCCCATTAGCCATTTCCCATTCCCTATTTTTAAATTCCAAGCTTTCCAGCTTGTAGGATTTCTGTGTTATCTTTTAAAAAAACTTGCAAATTTAAATTTTCTTCCTTGCCTAAAAGATCTTATAATAGTTTTTGAAAGATTGTAAGCTACAACACTCCTCCCCCCAAATCCCTTTGAGTTCCCATATTACTATTTAGAAATTAGAGATTTTATTTGATTTTCATGTATAGTTTATTTACGTACTTGCAAAATTTAAATTTTAAACTCAACCAAAAAGTAGTGTTTTATATTAGATATATCTATATCGAACGCCTCAATTTCTCGGGATTTAATTTTTAAACTCTATATGTTCAGACGTCATTTGTATCTCCTGGAAGGTCAATTGACTTAAATGTCGGACTTACATTCTAAATCACACAATAATGTTTTTTTTAATTAGTTTTAGTAGTCTTGAGGCGGCCCTTTCTCAATTTACTGCTTTTTTTATTTTGAAATTAAAGGATCAGACTTTAAGTTAATGGTTGTTTGGGGTGATTCTAATACCCACCAGAAAAATTTCAATCTTCTACCAGTTGTTTTATAATTACATTCCTGGCAAATTTCAAGTTTATGCCTCACCTAAAAGTGTATTTAACACCCATCCCCCAGTCTTTTATGGTTATTTGGAGTTGTACTTTATACCTTCTTGCTTTCTATTTTCTACCACACATAAAAGTAGTTGTTTTTATTAGTTTTGAAAATTGTAATCCCCACTACCCCCATTTAAACAATTTCTTCTTATAGATTTCAAATTTCAAGACAAATATGGGTGTCTGGAGTTGTCTACCAGATGACAAATTTAAATTTTCTACTACACCTAAAAGTATGTTTTCAGGTTCATAAACCCCCCTCCCCCACACACACCCATCATTTCCCAAAGTCACAATTACAAATTTGGTATTTTTATCCCTTAAAATTTAATTCATTTTGAGCGGCTTCCCGACAAATTTTAGTTTTATATAACACTGGGAATTAGTTGTCTACTGGTAGTTTTTGAAATTTTTGGCTTCCCATACCTTTTCTCCAGTTCACTCTTAGAAATTTCAAATTTTATTATATATTTTTGTTATCTGGAGTTGTCTCTCTACCTGTGTCCTAAATTTTAATTATCTACCTCATCTAAAAAAAAAATTACTACAGACCCCCCATTTCCTGTAACCCCATTTTTAAATTCCCCAATCTTATATTTCTATGTCTACATGGCTCAATTCTGCTACCTGCCTGCCAGTCAAAACTTCAAGTTTCCAGGTCCTGTGGTTGGGAAAATATGGTGATGAATTAGTCAGTGAGTACCCCACATTTTTGACTTTATCCATTCTCTTAGGGGATGAACATTTAAAAAATGTTGAAACCATTGCCCCCAATTCTAGAAATGAGTCTTCACTCTAAATTTTAAGTATCTATGTCCACTGGTTAAAATGATAAAACAATGATTTTTGAAAACATCCACTCCCTCTTTTTCACCCCTCAGAGGTCAAATTGAGAGAGAGAGAAAACATGTCTTATCTCTTTCCTAGAGCCTAAAACGAACTTTCACACAAAATTTCAAGTTTTCTGACTCAGAGTTTGAGGAAATACGGTGGTAAGGAATGGTTTGATTTGGTCTTATAAATGAAATTATTATCTCTTCACTAATTGTATAATTTAACAAGGATTAGTATTATTTCGTCATTTTCATTAGGTACTATGATGATTTTAAACAACTAGAAAGATTGTACCATACGATATAATTATTTTTCTACTTATCTCTGAGCCTCACGCTTGAGAAATAGCTATCCTTGTCACCCAGATGATGTTATGCGCAGTAGCGGACGAAGATGAGAAACAAAATTAATTCACCTCTAAACGTTTCACATCATGGTTATACCCTCATTACCTCATTACACCCTGTCTCTTTAAGGTATGTTCTAATGCTATCCTCCTATCTGTGTCTAGGTCTTCCCCAGTGGTGCAGGAATGGTGGAGTACGGGGGGTAATTTTAACCCCCTCTCCCCCCAAATATAAGGGGGTAAAAAGTATCATTTTCTTTCCTCCCCCACTAAAAAAATAATATATTAAGACATTTAAATAATGTAAGGATCTTGTTGAAGCAAGATACAAAGTTCACATCAAGTTAACATAGTAAAAATAAAATGTGCTTAAAGCACAAACTGAAGAGATTTTGAAAATTCTTATAGTGGTACCAGCTACATCAGCTACTGCAGAAATAAGTTTTTTTTAATGCTAATACAATTAAAAATCTATCTTTGCTCCATGATGAGGCGACGTAGACTAAATCACTCGTGCCTGCTTAATGTACACCCTGAGAGATTCAACAAAATTGAAATTGCAAAACTAGCCTGTAGCGAATATAGGACAAAGGTGTATGGAAGCTTAATTTAAATTTCAGCGTTTCATAATTTTTAGTTGAGCTGCATCAGATGTAATTTTTCTTAATTTGTTTTTTATATATTATTTCTAATGTTTGGCATATCTAAAATAAATGAGAAAAATACACAATGGGAACGTTAATTACAGGTATCCCTCGCTATACGCGATCTTACTTTACGCGTTCTCGCTATAACGCGATTTAAAAAAATAGATAATTTTGGTTCATCTGTAATTTTGCAGCCACTCCGTGCGGTGGTGGCCGTGACCTTGTTCTCGCATATTCCAGTGAGGACAATGATCTTTACTGTACAGTTTGGTGTGGGGAGTGGTATTGACAACATTGGGGATACAGGGGCAGAAGTTTATGATTCTCATGATTTTGATCCTAAACACGAGCTTTCCAATGCAAGACATGACATATTTGACATAGCAGGATGTTTGATTTGAGAACATAGACCAAGCAAATGTGAATGAATTGCTCCATTCCCACTCAACAGAACTCACCAATGAAGATCTTCTAGAAATGGAGAACGGCATAAAGGATGAAGAGGAAGATCCTTATGTTGTTGAGCCTATCAAACAACATTCAACAAAACAATTTGCTGATTTTGTAAGCACATTGACAGGGCATTATAATAATTGAAGAGAATGACCCTAACATGGCTAGAAGCGCCAAAGTTTCCATAAAGATTCAGAGTTATTTGGCTTGCTACAAATAACTCTATAGAGAGAGGAAGAATGCTGCCCGCCAGCTCAGTATTGACCATTTCATCAAAAAAGTTGAAATCATCAGCCTAACAAACCAGGGCCCTCACGACAACCAGAGATTACCACCCCAGGGCCTTCAAGAGAGCAAGAGCTTACTATCCCAGGGCCTTCAAGAGAATTAGAGCCTACCGTCCAAGGGCCTTCAAAAGAGCAAGAGCCTACCATCCAAGAGCCTTCAAGAGAGAAAGATCCTACCATCCCAAGGCCATCAAGTGAACAAGAGCCTGCCATCCCAGGGCAGTCAAGAAAGCAAGAGAGTGATCTTCCATATTAGGCAGATCCAGTTAATTTATCTTACGATTGAAGATTAACAGTAAGTATACCTGTAGCATTGTACTAGATAGATTAATTAAAAATTGATTTTTTTTACACATTTCGGGAGATTAAAGATTGGAAATACGTGTAGGCTACCCATAGTATTGTACTAGTTAAATAAATTATTAAAAATTGCATTCATTTACAAGTGTTATGTTTTTAATTAACTTTTTCCCTATCTCACCCATGTTAAAATCAATTCCCTTGACGTGTTTTCGTACTATGCGATCATTTATCAGAACCAATCACTCATGTAGTGCGAGGGACAGCTGTATTACATTTTCCTGTTTTTTTTTAAATCTCAAAAATGGTATCCCCTATAAAAGGACATGATTATTTTCCCCACCCTCCTGACCCCCCACCAAATAAAAAACGTTTCTGTGCCACTGGTCTTCCCAATGATCTCTTCCCAATAAGTTTGCTAGTCAATACCCCGAACAAGGTTCTAGAATCTCCCAATCACGCCGCATGTCCTGCACACTGTAATCTACGAGACTTGGTAATCCTAACAATGTATTGTGATGAGTAAAAGGTATGTAATAATGAATTTTTCTTTCGCGGGAGAAAGCCCGTATCACAACTTTCTTTGGAGGGGACGTAAAGCCGTCAGTCCTGTGTCGATTTTGGTGCGTAAGAGAAAGTACTTTTTCTGGAAAATTAGTAGCCTTTTTCTCGCTTGCCCGTAAAAGTCAAGGGGGGAGGGGTGCTGATATATTGATCCACCTAAAATTAACCTATCAGAGAAACAGCAACAAGGAATATCTGGAGTAGCGAAGCTTTGCTGTGTGTGGCCCTACGCTTCATATCGGGAGTTAAAAGAAATAATTAATAATAATAATAAACTCCATAGTATGATCCTGCAAATGAGCTATACCAACAAAGCGGCTGCCTTCATTAGCAATGATAATGCCAACATTTGAGGACATAAGGTGTCATGTGGTAACACAACGAACCCTCTGCCGTTAATCTCAGTTTTCTAAACTGGAGCTTCTAGCTCTTTAGTCAAGTAACTCCTCATTGGTCCTCGCAAGGTTGAGTTTGACCTATTACAGATTCACTGTTTCACAAATAGATTTTGGAAGTGCTGGGGATCGAACCTGGGCCTTCTAGATCGGTAGGCAGGATATCTGACCATTAGATCAGAGAGGTGGTAGTTAATTAACTTAAAACAAAATAGTAGAAAATAGATTGTAAATACCGTCCAAACATATTTATACTCTTAAAACCATTCAAATGGAAACTACTCTTTGGTTAATTCAACCAAACAAATTAAATTATGTGCTTCCTTCAGTCGATAGAAATGTCCGAACCATTTTAGTGTTAAGAAAAGTTTTTAGTGCAACATATTATAACCATAGTGATCAAAACCATGGTAGATCATTCATTGTTAGATAGTACTGGTCGTATTGATGTAGAGTTTTACAATACGCGCTTATTGTGTTTATTGCATTTTTTATTTAGCTCCGCATCTTACTACATGTTCGAGCTATACACTAATTTATTGTATTGTACTATCAAGTTTGGCTGGAAGGGAAATAGACTGTATTTTTGCAGTTCTTTTAAAAAATATATCTTATTTGGAAAAATAAAATTTAGTATGGCTTTATTGTATATTTTTGTTTTAATTCTATACAAATATTATTTTCAACCAGCGTAAAACCCAAATGAGTAGTAAAATGCTGTATTAAAAAAAGTATTCTCAACAGTTATTCAGGTGAGAGTTTTGGGGACGCGAGAAAAGATAAGTGTTTGTGTAGTTTTATAGCAAACAATTTTTTTCTTCAAAATAAATCAAATATTAATCCATTGATAACAAAGAGTTTAATTTTCTTATAATATCAACCATTGTTGAATATCTACCGTGAGCAAATACACCCTATCTCTAATTTTAGCTAGTTCTATCCAGTCCACCTCATTACACCCTTCTCTTTCAGGTCCATTCTAATGTTATCCTCCCATCTACATCTTGGTCTTTCCAATGGTCTCTTTCCATTTGATTACCAGTCAATAAGCAGACCCTGGTTTTAGGTACTTCCATTCACGCTGCATATCCATCGTAATCTTGGAAAACGTTATTTGGAAGTGTTTTTGTCCTAGTGAGCCATTTTTCCAAAAGTAGTAATGTGTGCACCAAGCCCGGATTAAACTACATTTTTACTTAAGTTTTTGTAGAAATAATTATGATAGTTGTAGCTAATCTCGTTTATTAACTTATTGTGATATCAAAAGTAGTCCTATATAAAGCTCAGTGGGAATAGATAAACTTGCGGCAAAATAGATTTAAAAAGCATTGATTTTACAAGAAACAAGTTTACCAAAACATATCCATTAAAGCCAAATTTATCTTTTCTAGGTGTCTGCTTTACACAGAAACTTAGTTTGAATATTTTTCTGAACTCGGCTGAACGCTAATTAAGAATCTACCTATAATCGTTAAATCAATTTAGAGTAATTAAATCGATTATAATTAATTATTTTTTAACATCTTGTTTAGTCTTCCTATTGAAGTATTATGGTTCGTAGGTTTCCTTGCATATTCAGGTTATTGACGCAGGAACGATTAAGGTTTAAATTAAAGTAAGTATATCAGTATTGGCGTGGAGTGAAAATGAGAAAATATTTAGTAAAATCACACCAGTATAACTGGCGAGTACTCGAACTCCAATATTTCCGTCACCAGGAGGACAGACAAGGTGATTGATTATCCCTCCTTCGCATGTTTACCAGTCTGGGTAGCAATGAAGCTAAACTACTGAATTTATCTTACAATTCATTCGGAAAATCTCCAATAATTTGAAATGATATGTTTCAAAAATGTACTTGGATAAGAGTATAGAGAGGTTTGAGCCCATCTCCGGGCACAATTGAAAAACACAAATAAAGCTATGAAATCATCTATACTAGCTCACAGTAGTGATTAGCATAGCCCTTCAATGTCAGATTAACATAGAATTAACCTTTCATAAGATGACCAAAATAAACATCGAGCTTCCAACATTGACGAGCTTTAATCGTGACAGTTGAGTAACACGTTCGTTGCTTAAGTACAAGCAGCCCTGCATGCAAGTAGATAAATTTATATTTTTAAAATGTCACTTGGACTGTTACATTATTTCTAAAGGGAAGCACTTCCATTACAAATTGCATTGCTGGGCACGTCACGTGAATTAAATATCAGGCTTATACGTTGATATAAATTAGTTCAGACTATGGCCGTTCACTTTATATTAATCTAAATATAATTGAATAATGACAACTAAAAACATATATTCTCCTCCCAGGTACCATTTTTCAACAACATTTGGTTCACAAGACAGGATGGTCAGGGTCATATTCTCGACTAGAGGTAGGCCTACTGGGGGTGGTTTTTCCTAAACGGCTTAGATAAATTGTTTCACGAAAATTAGAGTATAATTCCTTTACATTATACGTATTATAATATTCGTATAGCTTGGGTGGGTAGTTTTACACGCTTGAAAACTAAGATCAGTTATTTATAAAATTCTCTATTATGCCGAGAAAACGGAGTAGTTTATCAAATAGTTCCGTACTTTGGCAAGCAAAACTAGCGCTAGCTTCAGTGCTACAAGTGGCTACTAGGTAGCATCTGCTGTCGTCAGGGTTAAAAATTCAACCAGTGGCTTGGTAGCATCCCGTTGCTCCACGAAAAATAAAAAATAAATAAGCTTCTAAATATTCAACCCTTCGAACCCCCCTCCATCAAACATATCGAAAAGCCAAATATATTGCAACGTTTTATTAAATATATTTTTTAAAGTGTTAGGAGAAAACAATAACAAAATACAACATGTGTTTTTAACTTTATAATTTGTGTTCAATGCCATGAAAGGAACTACTTTTGTTGTTGTTGAAAGCTTTTATACACAGTTTACATGGTAAATAACTGATGTTATCAAATAAACATGCCCTTTATGGCTCTCTCCACTTCACTCTTTAAACTGCTGGGTTCTTTTATATCTTCCCCTATCTGTTCTACTTCTGCTTCAACCTCTAGATTCCCAGGTAAATTTTCTTTGTCGTACAATTTTTGTACAGTAGCCCCATGGCTTCTTTGGTTCTGACTTCTGACAGTCAACATTTAGGTATATACCTAAATTTTGACCGTCAGAAGTGACAGCTGCTAAACACATGTATCTGCAGATCATATGGTTCGGCGTGGGGATACATAATTAGGTCTGGTAACTTGTCAAAGCTTATAGCTGTCAGATGTGAGCTGTTAGATGTGAGCTGTCAGTCAGCACCAAAGAAGCCATGGGGCTACTGTATGTATATATATATATTTCCCAAATCTTAAGAACCGCTTAATGATCCGTCACCACCAGACCTTCGAGGTTTTATATTCCTATTATTTGCACACCTTTGTTTTCATTTCCTCCCAGTTTCTTTGCTTTCTAGTACAATTAGATACGTACCTATGATATAAACCTATTATATATAAACTCTATGGCGTCATCCATCAATCGAGGGGTATCGATCTAGTGAATGACCGTCATCTGTTGGCAAAGTATAAAGCGGATAAAGGGTTTCAGTAAAACGAAACCTCCAGCCCTTGATCTAAGTTTTATATATCAGAGATGCTATTTTTTCATTCAAGTAGCTTTTCAGTTGTCCTCACAAGGCTTATATATGTATATGCAGATAAAGAATAGAGAGATTATATATAGAGAGTAGGGATGAAGAAGATGGATTTCAGAATGAGGGAGGGTCCCCGACTTTGACCTATGGAGAGATTTAAGCATTCTAGTAAAACAGAAAACCCCAGTACATTTAACCAGAATTCGAAATCTCAACATCCCTGTGAACAGCAAACCAAACAGACGATACTTACTCTACTGTCCGTGTGCCCACCAGTGCAGGTCATTAGAGTAATGTATGTGGAGGGCACTGGTATTAATGATATTTAAATTGCTCTATCTATACAGTTCTCACAACAACTCGTGCATAACTAGAGTTAACTATGTTATATTCAAATTTACACTATTTACTGTACACTCCGAATACCCTGAGCTGTAGCAGTATTTTTTTGAGGGATTACTTTATTGCCTTATCTCAAAAGCTATGACATAGTGAAACAAAAGTTATCCTTTCAGGTTAAACTAAAGGTACAGTCCAATTTTAATAATAATCTTTTCTGACAGATATAAATGTTACTAGATCTATGTACTTTCATGTATAAATGCGTCAAATCATGTTACTTTTGAAGAATCAATAACTTTAAAATAACACTAATAATTAATTATTTATTAATTAAAATTATATCATTGCTAGACACAAAAGAATCTTAGTGGTTTTTTTTATCACTGCGGCTTACTATCCGTTTGGATTATACACGTAAGTACTAATTACGCTAATGGATTAGGAATTGGGAAGGCAAGAATGTAGAGAAAGTGAACCTGCATAGGGAAAAACCATTTGGGGAAAATCTTCCCCAGTTCACCCGAGTGAGATTCGAACCTCGATCTTACCGTCCTCGGCAGTCAAGATCAATATGAATCTTACGCGTTAGTCAACTACGCCACTGAGGCGCGTAGTATTTAACTAAAGTGTCTTCTTGCTACCAAAATCCTAACTGTATGTATCCACACGGCACTTTCAGTAATTAAGTTAATAGCACTTACTTTCTTCCAGCGGGTATTTAGAAATATGCCTATAAAGCGAGTGTACTGCTAAATAAGGTGTCCAAAAGTTGAGATTTTAAGTTAAATAAAATAACTACCATTTGTCTCTAGGAAACTTAAACTATATTTTTCTTTTTAAAGTAAATGCAAGAGTTGTATTGGCTTACTTTTGTTGTAGAAAAAAATAAATATGGTTTTTCCTATGGAAGGGTTATTTTTAATTGGACGGAAGACAAGTATGACTGAGCATTCTCTAGTTTCAGTTTTTGACGGGAGACAGGGCTGAGTGAGCATTATCTAGGTTCATCTATTTCGAGATGATGCCGCGTTCAATAATGATTTGTAGGAGAAGAGAAATATATTTTTTTAATTGGCGTGTGACATAATGACTGTTACAGACTCTATAGACTTCTCACCTACAAGAAAATAAATAAAAGGCTTAAAAACTTGTTTATGCTTAAAAGCCTTGCTTTCACCCCCGTCTCCTAAAAAAAAGTATCAATTTTTCGTAAATTATAAAAATTATTCATTATTAAAATTTTATTATGTGCTCAGAGCAATATTAACCAACATCAAGGTGGGGTCGGACTCCTTTGATCTTTCACGTAGGCGGTAATAAAAATGCGTGACAAGAAGTCCCCTACAGTTTTCGTATCCAATCTAATTTGGGAAAAGGCTAGACTTCAATGCGTTTCATTGGATAATAACATGCCTCGCCACTGCACATCGCGTATTAGATATCCCGTCACAAGACACCACATATTATTGTGGGCTGTTAATTTTGATAACCATAACTTATTTTAAACTAGCAAAAGTAACCAGTATTTCCCGGGGTAACCCACACGATGCAAAGCTTTTCTTTCCTCCAAACAGTCAGAAAAAAAAAGCTTCATTTTATTTATTCCGACCAAGATTTTAATAAATTTATAAACATGTAATCAAACAATTAAAATATCAGCTTTTAAGTACACATGTTTGTGAACAGGGGCTATTAATTTGGAAATCTTAGTCCTCTGCGTGAGATAGATATCGAGCCATGTTCATGACAGACAGACAGAGAGGCAAACAAACTTCATTTTACTAATATAGATAATAATTAGTCTTCTTTCCCCAAGCAATAAACTTTGCTAGCCTGGATGAGTAATTAGTATGTTAGGACTAGAAACAAGAAATTTGAGGCACAAGACCTCGATACCGATTTAGTATTGGATAATTTTACTGGTTTGAAATTTCTTCTCATAACTAAATCAAGTTATTACTGTCAGCTCTGAGTTTGGTGTGTAATACTCATGTTCTATGAAAATATCCATTGTATGTCGTGTTGATACAACCTTGAGCTTAGAAAGCTCACATCAAATAACACGAATACAAATAATTACTAGGGCAATAAACATTATTTACATTAAGTTAATAATCCTAATTATATATTTTAGGGTGCACTTAACGATTGGTTTTTTAATCAGCTTTAAAGAGGAACCCACCCAATGCCATCGATGATAAATATTCAGGTCATTCCCCTAATCGAAATCGCCACCCTTAGCTCAATCTTCCAACTAAATTAAGCTGCCAGACTTTCAGTTAATGTGACAATATGTGAGAATTATTTGGACAAAGGCCGAAATTGAAACGTCTTAACGTCCTGGTTCAATGGTCTCTCTCTTTTTTATTCTTTTTTGCCAAACGCTTGAGTTTTCATTTCCAAGGAGTAAGACAACTTTTCACATATTTCTCCACAAATATCTAGGAAACATTTTATCAAAAGTTGGCTGCACTGGTTTTGTCATGTTGGGTCATCGTAAACCGATATTTATATTTTCACACCTTAACAAAACTTACATCTCAAATAACAACAGTTTACAGTAAAATAATTGTGTTAAATACGAAGCTATTTTTCATGAAACAATAAATACAGTTCCTACTGCCACCATTATGGAATATGTATGATGCTGACTTTTTTAAACCTTTACATTTTAAATAACAAAACAATTGTGAAACTTGGATTGTTGTTATTATTATGTACATACTATGCAATTTATTGTCAGCTTGCTATTGTGTGTATATATACCTTTTTTCTCTATTTTGGAGGACCTACATACACATGATAGGATTCTCGTACGAATAACAGCTTTATAAAATACAAACTTTTTTTTGTCAATATCATTAGCATTTTACTTACTTATTAATGATGTTTTATAGGTATTGATAATATAGATCAAAAGATAAAGATGTAAATCTTATTATTTAAGGTATGAATATATTAGAGAAATTTTACTAACGTTTGTGACTGTTATTTACTGTTCTTCCTACCAGAGCCCTACTAAAGATTATGTTGACAGAACTTGTTAACACGCCAATTTTGATAGTGATACCAACCCTGAAATGTAAATTGTTTCCGTTAGTCATTATTATTGAAGATCTGATTAAGGCTTGCAGTTCATTATAGGTTAACAATAAATAATGTAATGCATTTAAATTCCTTTAGCAATCTTTTAACGTGGAGTGTAGGATATTAATGACTTATATAAGAATAAAAGCCTTGAGGGGATAACTTCTAGGAAATGCATTCGTTAGTATGGAAAGGAAATGGAAAATCTCCCTATAGTGTACCAGGATGAGATTCGAATATAGAATTCCTCACTATCGAGGATACAGTCAATTGCGAGCTTTACATCAGGGTTTTTCAAACTGTATTCAGTGGAGCATATGAGCCTCGTAATGGTTATCTCAGGATCCGTGAGGCAATTTTAGAATATTATTTAATTGCTTTTCACACTATAAAATAGCATCCATCAATTATTAGTATTATCAATTTTTTTCAAATTTTAATAAAGGATATTTGCCAAAGTTGAAGCCAGAACAAGTGATGAAGGCCGTTTGTTTTATACTTTTTACTTGTAAAATTTGTTTGTTATTGAATTTTAATAATATTGTTTGGGATAATTTTATTAAGGCATGCATTTTTCCTATTGCAACGGATTTTTTGGGTTTAAAAAGTTAGGAACTCCCTGCCTTATACCTGTGAATACCGATTTCGAGTTAAAACATCCCCATTCCAAAAACCCTTTAGAAAGATTTCTAAGCCATTTTCACTCATTGAAGTTAAAATTTGTATGATATATATGTACACTATGATAAATTTTATATCAATTAAAAACCACACCAGTTTACACATGGAAAATTGAATCAACCTAGTCTTGTTTGGATTTTTCCGTGAATGAAAGGTCGAAATACGAATGTTTTGAGGTCTTAAATGCGTTCTCATTCTCCTTCCACGGAAATACGAGAACATTTCCTCAAACATATAATCTACTCATTCCCACCCTTTTAGTGTGTGGATGGATATCCTGGATGGGTAGTAAGACACTAAGCAAAAGAAAATAAAGGGACAAATACTTAAATCAACATTAGGTTGTTTGGGTGTCACTGAGTCTCTAATTTATGTTCTTAATGCACCTGGCCCATGACCATTCTACCACGAGAAATGGACCTTTAAGGATGATGATGTTGGTAACCATGGCAACCATGACATTGGCCGACTTTGTTTACCTCGAGGACACTTGCCTTTTATGCCTTGCGTCACCCAAGTCACGGGATTATTATTTATTTATTCCATTTAGTTCTCATATTTCGGACAGTCGGCGAAATCTGACACTCGCCTCCATGTGATACTGTATGTGTGTTGAGTACAAGATGTTCTTCGTTCGGTGCTCTACTTCTTACTACCCGTCTGGGCCATACACAGTTTACACTAGAGGGATTGAGGTGGCCAAAGTAAATATTATTATTATTATTAT